>JACEIK010013656.1:9848-24832 GCA_018107945.1 Datura stramonium
CCAAGTGATACTTTATAACTTAGTTTTGCCTTGTTTATCTATTTATTTATATACATTCTCATGTGATTTTATGTAAATGTGAATATATACACTAACCAACCTGATTAGTTCTTGTTTTTGTAGGTTTACAATGAATTTGAGGAACTACTCCATGAGTTGGTGAAGTGGAGGCATGGAATCGGATGTAGAACGCGAACGTCGGCAAGGAGGGTGCGCAAAACAGCCCACCTGCCTATTGGCAACGTGCCGCGGCAGGCAGGCAGCGCGACCATGGCGTGCCACAGCCCTAACGCGCTGCACAAGCAGCGTGACACGCTGCCAACATGAACAGCTTCTGCTTGGCGACTGTTTTGGTTTCCAAAATGCCTACGCGATGCCTCCGTGTCACGGAGGCATATTGGCGTGATACACTCCGTGTCACGGAGATATTTCATGCCGGTAATAATTTTAGACACCTCATATTTACTATAAATAGGTCCCTTAGCTCCTAAAAGAGCACACACAATCTTATTCTGAGAAACCATGAGGGGAGTCACGATTTATTTTCTGAAAGACTGCCAAGGAGTGAGGAAGAAGTGGGAGAACTCACCTAGGGTTCATCAATTTCATCTTCTCTTCTACCAATTCTGTAAGTAGGTTACTTTAATTAAGTTTTCTTGTAATCATACGATCATGAGTGGCTAGAACCCTCCCTCTAGGGTTGAAGCCACAAGATATGATGGTGCTTTTGCGATTTTGTTTTGGTTTAAATTATTGATTGTTGTTTTTTCTTGCATTCTAAATTACGGTTGTTTTTATGACTGATCACTGTGAAAAAAGGTGGGTTAAGCTTAGGTATATGTTTGAGAAAGCATGTACCTAGGCCAGAACAAGAGAATGTAGGGAGCATGATTGTATCTCACAATATAATTTGTGTTAGGATAGAAATATACCTAATACCTTGCTTGGTTGATAAAACGGGAGGAGTTAGGCACCAACATAGNCATAGAATTATCACATCACCACTCGAAGAAGTAGTTGTGAAGCTAAGTTGAGTCGAATGATTAGAAGTACGAGAGTCCCTAATCATATCCACGTAAACCATATCCACGTAGCGAATTCCCCACGAACTTGAAATAACATCCTCGCTCAACAATGTAGTAGTGAGACTAATTTGTCATGTTTAAAGGTTCAATTGACCATGAACATGCAATTCTAATTATGTGAGACGACAATTGATAGTTTCATACCAAAACCATTGCAAATCGTAGTATCGCATGATTATCCGGCTTTAACCCTAGTTGCTCCTTGAATTAATTTAGAGTATTTCGTTGACAGCCCCTAGAATTAATTAAACCTTATCGAAAAAGTCTACATCAACACTTGTGGTATTTAATATCACACTTGAACTCGATAGTTAGATGAAATGAACCAGTCCCTATGGGTTCGACATTTCGGCTCTTAAAAAGGGACACTATATTACTTGTACGACCCGTGCACTTGCAGGGCACATCACCCGGGAGCTCTATTTCCTCTTCTCTCTCTCCAGGTCCTCTCGGAGCTCTACACGGGCCTGGGCCAAGGAGGCAATCGCTCCCTACATCCCCTATTGGTCATAATAGCTACACTAGATGGCCTATTACCCAAGGGAGGTCTGGGAAACCCACTCAATAGCTCTCGCATAGCGGCCATCTCTGTCTCGGTCTGCTCAACCAAACCCATGGTCTTGAAAGTGCTGACCCTACTATCCCCATTGCTAGAAGTAGCCTTCCTATTCTTCTTGCCCCTCCCTGATGCACTATTCACCCTTAGGGGTTCAAAAAGCACACACAGGCCACCATGACATCCCTGGCTTCCTGATGCATCTTGGCCCGTGTGCATAGCAGGGTAATGAGAGAGGGAAGGGTAGGCCAGTGATACTCTTAGTTGAGAAGTAGCTTCACTCCTCTGCTATATGTGCTCCTACATTGGTCATCCGCCTCCTGAGGATACAGGACACCACTAAAGCTCAGGGGTAGTTCATGTCAGTGATATTTGTAGATGGGTGAATCCTCCGCGACACAAAATTCATCCACCTTCAGACCTCAATAGTAAAGTGGGTACCCTAAATACCAGTATGGGTAACACCCTAGTGAGACGAGACCCTATACTTCTCTACCACCAGAGTATCCATGAGCCACTACCTGTTCCCATCCATATATCGGGCCCTCATCTTGTTCTCAAGAGGATTTGGCAAACCCAAAGCCTCATTAATGGAAGCGACAATTATATTTATTTTCCTTCGTTGAAAATAGGCTATTGGGTCTGGGAGATTCGAATTCAGAGTTGGAAGGTTGGCGTAGTATTCCCTCACCCAATTCTCATTGACCTTGCAGGGCTCCTTGACTAGAGGCCCCACCCCATCTCCTAAAGACAGGCATAGAATTCTGGCGCCTTCTCTTCCATGTCCTTCATGATGAAACCCCTTTCATGTATTAGACCCTTGGCTACTTGGTCATTGTGCCGGAACTAGCACTGGTCATTTATAAACCAAATATAGTTGGAGGTGTGACTGCTATTGTTGCTTCTAGACATAGTGCTATAAGATCCTATAGAGAGAGCAAGTGAATTAGAAGGGTAATAAAATTAAGAAGAGATAGAACTGGAATTAGAAATGAAAAATAGGGGACACAGCTCACTTCCTAGGGCATGACCGTTGCAGTGAACAGGTTCTCACTGCAATGAGTCCACTACCATGGGATATTTTTGCCACAGCGGATTCACCACAACAAAAAGGTAATTGTTGCAATGAACATCATCATCCCTAGCAGACCTCCGACCCCAAAAATTGAGGTCAGATTCTTAATCATAAATTTCCCTCGATTTGAGCACAAATTGAGTAAGGGGTAGAATTACCCATGCCGATCCCCTACTTTCCACTCTAATAGTATTCGTATTCGAGCCTGAGAGCTCGAAGAAGCCGAACCATCACCTACCCCAACCCCCCAATTTATAGCCTAAAACTCCCGTGAATGTATTATGTACGATGCAGTGAATTATTCAAAGAACTAAGGACGTTAATATTAGTAGCATTCTTCGAGAATTTAGCCTAATAGTACAAAAAGAAAACCCATCTTCACCACCCAAAATTCTACGCCAAAATCATGCATTTGGGCATAAAAACACATCAATCAAGAGTAAACAAGGCAAGGAAGTCTTAGGAATTAGAATTACCTGACAATACGACATAGAATCACCGAGGTGTTGAGTTTGAAAAATTTTTGAAGTAGAAAAGGTAAGAATAAGGCCAAAACCATTCATTGTGTCCTTTAATATGATTTTTGTTCCACTACAGTGGGCCTATCTTTGAACCCTGTGACGGAAAATGAATCTTTGTAGCAGACAGACCTAAAACAATGACATTTCGAATTTTCCCATAGATCAACAATATTTTAAGTACCGGTTAAAAGAAGTTCCATAAGAATTTGTGGTATCTAGGGGTTGCATAGGCCACGAGTAAATGATGTAAGTCACAAGTGAGAAATTCAGGAGGCTCAGGGGTTAGGCAGCTCGAGCCAATATGACACTAGCAAGCAGGAGTAAAGCACTTGGGAAACCTCTTCTAACTATAGCATAAAGAAAAATGGAATGGTAACAATATTTGTCCACCATGGGATATACCTCTTGGCATCTTAGGACCACAAAATAAGGTTCTAGTGGGAATAATGGTCTAAAAGATTGGGAGAAATATCCGCAAGACCATAGTATTATTAGGGTCATCGAGACTATGAACCCATGCCAAGTAACCATGGAACAATAGAAAATCCCTAACCTGATTCGTGGAGCCGTTTGGGGACAAATGCATTTTTAATTTGTATATGATGTAATGGCCTATCTGGTCATTATAGTACCTTGAAAACAATGACCCAGGAATTTGAAACTCTTTTTGTAGACCTGGTCTATTTTCTGTTATATTTTATTTAAAAGGGAAGAATTAAAAATTTTTCTAGGCTCGACAGCAGGACYACTACGACGGGTACGTAGTCACCATGTTAGGTCGCTGCAGCGGAGCATGCATCACTATAGCGGGAGATGCGGACCAGAGCTCCGTGCTTTTTTCTCTTTTAAAACCCAGATCCTATTCTAACAAGGATTACTCATTAAAAACACCTTGGAAACAACTTTTGGTTATTATAGCACGGAAAAGGAATAGGGTGGAAACGGAAGGGCAAGATTCCACCATCTTCCCCAACAGAATTCTTCAAAGGAACGTTAGACATGGTGAGAGAAATAGAACTCCATCAATTTCTTGATAGTAGCTTGGCATTCGGGTAGGTTATGACTTACTTTTGAGTTAGATTATAATTAGTGAATCATATACATATGTACAATTAATGTACAATTGATGAGGGAAGATAGATCATAAGATATGATATCGTGAAGAAAGATTTTTAGTGAAGAAACTTATAAAATTGGAGGATTAATCTTAGGTATGGGGACATGGGTTGAAGTGAAACCTAGCTGATAACTAATATTGGGGGTGTATTCTTGATGTGACATCCTCGATAAAATATTCTTGAGGTGATATTGTGATAGTATGTTATGATGATACCTGATGCTAATTGCTCGTGATTGTAAATTGTGATGGTGTGGTCTTGATAGTATAATCTTGGGTGAACGATTGTAATATAACAGATTAAGGGAAGAGGGGAGGAGATCAGACTTAGTGTGACTATAGGAATTTAATATTTCTATTTAATTGTTATGAACAAAAAATGTAAGACTGGTAGTATAACATAACTAGCTTAAAAGGAATTGGAGGTAAGGAAAGGATGGGGAATTATGAGAAACAATAGTAGTAGGTGATGTAGTTAAATGAGGATGGCGTCTGCATGATCATTGTGCGTCAATGAAGTTTTCATGCGAATGAATAGGTTTAAGGATTAATTATGTATCTGGGTAAGTGGTCGTGAAATGGGAGCTAGTATGAACCATTGATAACGTCCAAACTACACCCTTCTCCACGAAAGAGCATAAATGGTCATTGTATTAAAACAAATAACCCGATAGGTGTCGGGGTCGATCCCACAAGGAATGTAAAATGATCACGTAGTAGTTGTATATTAACTTGAATTAATTTGCATTAGTGTACAAGAAAAGTAAATGAAAATTTTGGGGGAGTGAATGCAATAATACTATTAAATCTAAGCTCAACTAATCAAGAGAACTAGATGACCAAAATAGAGAAACAATAATGAGCAAAGGCCAGAGGTGTGATGTAGATGGGATGCCAATCGAATTGGGATTTACTAGACAATCGAGTTATTACTAATATGTGTAAATAACCTTGGAAAAGATGGTTCCCGATGTTTTTGAACCACTTGGGAACTTTTATCTCAAGTTCTTTCAAACCTCAAGGTGCTATTCAACTAGTCCAATATGGTTTGGGTTAGGGGTTGAGTCATTTCTATCCATCAACCTTTAATGGGATTATGACCGTAGGTTTTGGCTATTTCTAGCCCAACCCCACATAATTAAATCCCAACCCACTATTAAGTTCTCCACCATTACTTAATTCCTCTTTTTCAAGCAAAAAATAAGTAAGCAAATAATACGCATATTTGCAACTATGAGCAATCAATTATAATTTTAGGAGAAATCAATAGATTTACACTAATTAAGTAATAACAAGATAACTCTAGAAATACCCAATTAAATCAAACATTCATCATCACACACCTCTAGCAATAGATTTAGCTACTCATAATTGAGAAGCACAAGAGGTTATTTATTAATAGACTCAACAATTTCATAATTAAGAGTAAACACAATCAAGCTCTGAATGTTTCTACAATGGTGGATATACCTTGCTGAAGAAGATGAAGATGAAAAAGAAATGTTCAAAACTCTATTTTCTATGCAAATCTCTCTTCCAAAAGTCATGGGGAATAACAATCTCCTTGTTCAGAGTATTTTTCTAGAATATGTACAAAAGTAGGTCATAATATTCACCTCTTTTTTTGGGTTGGACATTTTTGCCCTTTTTGGGTGTCTTTCACTTGCAAGTCATCGGTCGGTGTCCATCCGCCGGTCACCGGTTGATCTCCTATGGTGTCTAGTGAATTCCAGAGAAAACCGGTGATGGTACCAACGGTTCGCTGGCTGCTGTTCCACGAGCAGCCGATTGCAATTGTTCCTCATTCCAATGGATGCTTGCGGTCAGCCGGCGTTTCGCCGGTGTCCTCTAGTGGAGTGTTGGTTTCCACTTGAATCTCATCCTTTTTACTCAATTTCATGCTCCTTCTCTTCATGTTAGATACCTGCAACATCCAAAGGAAAAGGGCATAAAATCCAACTAAAAGACTTAAAAACTAACCTAAAGCTCATGCTTAAAAGCCTAATGAGTTGGTAAATTACCAACTCATCAAACCCCCAAACTTGAACCATTACTTGTCCTCAAGTAAGGCAATTATTTTCAATTGAGAAAATGAACATCATGTCAAATATGAATTTATGCATCAAGAATCACTGGACCTAAGACAACCCGAGAATGCTCACCAACTCAAGGAAAAAGAGAAACAACTCCCCCTAAAATTGTGGAAAAGTTTCAAGAGGAAACCACAATGCATAGGTACGATTCACAACTGCTTTCATTTTGAAAATCAAGGGCATGGTATATCCAATCAAACACACATATCATCTCAAGGCATAATCACATCACATTAAATTTTTTCTTGGAGCTCACATTGCTCATGCCTCAATCACATCATTACATTAATGCAAGTATGTCCTCAAAAGGGAGTGATACCACTCACTACAAGACAGAATCTCCTTTCTTATCATAAAGCAATGCACACATAAGGGATTATAAAATAAGCTGATCATGCTCACTCTCACAAAAGAAATATCTATGCACACAACTTGAACCATAGGCTTTCCCTTTGTGTAACTCGCCACTAATGTAGAGCAACTACACTCAAAGTCAATTAGGACTTACGGGTCATGATGAAGACTAGGGGTAAGGGTAGGAAAAATATTTAGTTCTAGTGACTAGAACCTCCCTAATGCCTTTTTGTGATCACTTTTATCCTCCCCATCATACTCTTTAGATCACTCCACCTTATTCCACCTTTTTCATCATCTTCATTCTTTTTTTTCTTTCTCAAAAGCCCTCCTTGTAGCTCTTTAGGCTCTCACATTAAGCCTTGTCTAAGCAAGAGGTAGAACCATTTCACTATTCTTTTTATCTTTTGATAATTCAAGGCTTCTCAACTCCTTATTTCATTCATTTTGATCCCAATTTGGTGCTACCTCACATTTAGGCTCATCACATTTCTTCCTTTCTTGTAAACCCCAAACATGGGCTTTATGCCTCTCTTTCATTGATTTTCCTATTCTCCCTATGTATTGGGCTTCAAGCCCCCATTATTTCCATTTATTCATCACTAGAAATTAGGGAGGATGGGTTCCAAAGAAGAGGATTACAAAAGGGACATTGTCTTGTAATGTGGTTTCCAATAAAAAACAGTCCAAAGGCTCAACATTGGATAGAAAGGGAAGACATTTTCGAAGGTCATTTTGGGTGAAGTGAATAATCAAACAAAGGCTTAAAGTCATATTCTAAGTGCAGCTATATCTAGGATTTCGCCTTGAGTCACACTTAGGACAAGTTCTAGACAAGAAAAGATGCATGAGATTTATCCAAATAACCTTACCACATAATACATCATACCCAAAGAGTTCACACATGTCATTCTGATCACAACATTTTGATTCAAGACAATAGAGCATGCAAATTCACAAGACAAAAGGGAATATGCAATGTATGACGAGAGAGTGCTACTTCTCCCATTTCAAATGCTCATTTTGTTTCTTCCAACTTTATTTTTCATGCCACACAAGAATTTGTAGTGGTACCTCTCAAAAATATTTCCACAAAAGACTCAAAGAAAAATATGACATTTTCCCTTAAGAGAGTCGCCTCAATATCTATCATTGGAAAATGTCACCCCAGTTCGACAACAAAAAATGCTCCTTGGGAAAGAACCATGGTATGAAGAAAACTCTTGGAGTTTAATTACTATCTACTATTTACAAAGGCGAAAATCAAACTTGGGGTCACAACTTAAGGCAATAAGAACAAAGGCCCAATCATTGACACTAGCAACAAAGACAATTTATTTTTCACTTTATATATTCACAATATTAACAAAACAAATAGACCGACAAGGGCAAACATCAATCATAGCTAAAATGAGCCCGACCAAGGCTCACAAATCCTCGTAAGTCAAAAAAACCTCGACAAACGCACAAATTCATCAAAGACCTCAACCGACCCCGAACTAAAAAAATTTACATTGTCCCCAATGTATGCATGAAAAGTGAAAAGGGGGAAGGACTTCCTGTTGTGGTCACTATTCATCAGCCTAATCATCATCACCATCCCTAACTTGGCCAACATCATCCACGTCATTTAAGCCCTCAAACAAAACATTGATAGGGCCTCGAGTTGTGGAAGGGGCAGCCATAGCTGCATCAAGAGGACTCATGTCGGGTACTGCCATAGGAGTCCGACTCTTCCATTCCCAAACCTAAGCCCATAGAGAGGTGACAGATCCCTCCACCATATCTATATGAGTACACAGCTTGCTCCAGCTATCTTTGAATGACTTTAGCTCCTTCTTGACTGTTTTCATGATAAGGTCAGGGAGACTCTTAGCTAGTCGTTGGAGCTAACCTTCATGTGAGTGGGTCAGCTCTGCAAGCTTCTGAAGACACTTGGGTGTAAGGAGGTGGGAGGAGGTGAGGAACCTCGAACTGATGCTCCTTCAGAAGCCTGACCTGATGCCTTAGGATGTGGCATATTGAGATCAAGGGCAATGGGGGACGGCTTTGACCCAAGGTGATGGACTCATTCGGAACCTCAAAGGCTTGCATTCGCTGCCTCTTGTTCTTGGGAGCATCAACATCCCTTTTGTTAGCAGTGAAGATCACACCGGAGGCGAAGCTAGGGGTATCAACCAGGAAAGGGGGCACTCCTGCTCTCAGGCAGAGCTGTGATATAAGAACAACATATGGCATTGAAGTTCTAGCTTGCCTTTCCTTTCTCCACATCTAATTGGCCACTATCTCCCCAAAGTTGATGGTAGCTCATTTCATAATACAATAATTAAGGATGGCCTCTTCGAAATTCACCTGTTGTTCATTCTTGAAGGGCATGATCCGGCCACAAATGGAGTCGAGCCACAACTTGGATTTGATGTGTAAATTATGGCAAGATATCTCACCATCCATAGATGCCCATTGGGGTGTGCCAGTGGCAATGATGGGAGTAATTATAAAATCAACTGGCTCTAAAGGGAAAGGGCGAGGTCTGAGGTGACCTGGCACCACTATGAAAGTCATACAAATACAATAGTCGTTCATAAGTGACGACAAGGTCGTAGGCGATCAACTATGTGGTTCCATAGCCTAGAATGACTACAGGGCTGCTAATAACTTAATATGATACTAGGTGATCAGTCACAATAATCATGTGGGCAGCCACAATAATTATTAACCCGAAGGGTAGACCATAATACTAAGGTTCTAGTTCATAGGCATCAATCTAGTCTGTATTGACAACGTATAGCTCCTGCGAGCAATCTGTAGTCCCGTAGGAAGGAATACTTAGACTTATCCATTCTATGTAACATGTATGCAGGCGTCTATATGAATAGCCAGAGGCTTAGACCCATGTATAATGGCTACTAAGATACTTACTTAGGATATGGTATGGTCCATTAGACATCTAGCAACTAGGGTGATTTCCTGGGCGGCCGATACGACCAATTGTAAGATTAAAGAAACTATACGATCGCTGTCAGAAGATAGTTCACCTAGAAAGCTACCACCCGGTTCATTTGGCAACCCAGGTGCCACCGATTCGAAGGTAAGGCCATTGTATCCTGACTCTAGTCCTGTAGGTGTCAAGGTATGCCAATAGCCTGTAAGAAAGCTTTACTGTATATATATAGGCGTGAAATATAAAGTTATATCGCCAAGCTACGCCCTATGTTGCCTAACTTAAACAAGTACGCTAACAACTAACCACAGGCCTCTTTGGCCACAGTACGGCAGTGAGACAATACTAGTCTCTCTAGACAGTAAATAATTGAACAGGGAATCTCTTTGTTGTGTCTAGCGATAGTCAAAACTAAATATAATATTTCCCAACAAGGGATACTATGTTACAGCCTGAATTCATCTCGCAGCAACTAACCATAAAATATATAATCATAAGCTATTATAGAGGTACAAGTCATATCAACTATACAACAAGAGTAGTTGCCAAAACATTATCCTTACATACCTTAACTACCGACTTCTACTCAATCAATCTTGTGTTACTCCAGAACTCGTAATTCCTCCATGTTCTAGCTTTTATGTCAAGGACACCAAGCTATTCTAATTAAAAGTAGAGTCAGCAACCTTGGATATAAATCACAACGATTACAAGTCACACCCTACCTAATTTGGCCAAAAGCCTAAAAATTTAAGAGAATTTAGAAGGTAGGAACACTTATTACTTGTAGATGATTAGGACTTGATTAGAAATGATTCGTACGACTTTTACTCGGCGGGACTTCATCAAACCAAGCCAATTTCGAAGATTCAACTCCATAGATACGTTCTTCATAGGCTTCGTAATCATTATACAAGAAGAATTTGAAATCAAACGAAGTTTAATAGCATGATTTGGCCTTAGTATAAAGAAAACCTCATGAAATACTCTCTAGGGCCACTACTCTCTATTTGGGAAATATTTAAAATGAATCCCACTTGAACAATAGAAGTATATATATGAATTTAGACGGTGGGTAGGGTGTGTGGCGCACCCCCCATCGCACCACTTTATGGGTGCGACACACCGCTCAACGCAGGGGAGGGAGGTCCGCGACGTGGCGCCCAGTGCAGCCTACCTTCGGTCTTCTTCCCCCCGCTAGCTCGACGACACGCTTGCGTGCTCCACCCCCAAGCCTTCTCCTGCTCATGTCGTATTCTAAAACTCTCAACGTGCATACGCACGCTTTGGTTAAATGATGAAAACTTACGGGGTGTAACATCATCCCCCCTTTAGGAACATTCGTCCTCGAATGTAATCTAATCTTAGGAGAATTTATTCCTTAGGCTTTGCCAGAAATTTTGGCAGAGTCTTCTATGTAATATGGACTATCTAAAAACTTGAGACATAGAAAAGTCCAACATATGTATCTCACAGGATGCTACAAACAACTAAATAGTATAGTCCCACAACAATTAAATGAGCAAATGACAACAATAGTAACAAAAGCAATAATATAATACTTGAGAACTATCTCATATCAATTGTAACCATCTGAGTCTATGTACTATCATCAAAGGGTCTGGAAAAAGTGAGGATATTTAAATCTAATGTCATCCCCAGATTCCCAAATCATCTAGTCTATATTTCTGTTCGTTCATAAAACTTTAACAGAGGTTATACCTTTGGCCCTCATTCAGTGGGCCTATTGGTCTGGTATAGCTATCGAAGTCTTCTCATAGGACAATTCCTTTTTAACCTGAACATCCTCGATTAGGATAACCCGAAAAGGGTCTCCTATGCACTTGCATAACATCGATACATGAAAGACTAGTTGAACAGGTTCTAGCCTTGAAGGCAATTCTAACTCATAGGCCACTTGGCCTATCATCTGGAGGATCCGGTATAGCCAAATAATCTAGGACTAGCATGCCCTTCTTTCCCAATCTCATAACGTCCTTCATAGACTAGACTTTCAGGAATACCCGATCATTAGTATAAAACTCTAAGCCTCTACACTGTATATCATAATAGCTGAATAGGACTTCTGATGACTCTTGTTGTCAATAACCGTTCTCTGATGAGTTTAACTTTCTCCTCTGACTAACATATCATGTCAAGTACAAGAAACCCTAACTTTCCTATTTCAACCCATACTAGGGGGAATTTATATTTTTTCTCATATAAAGCCTCATAAGTCACCATCTTGATGGTAAAATGGTAGCTGTTATTATGCAAACTCCATAAAAGGTAGATGTTCATCCCAACTCGATTTGAAGTCTACCACACATGCTCGTAGATAGCTTCAGGCATCTGAATCGTGCGCTCTTTTTGGCCATTTATCTGGAGACAAGAAGTTGTACTCAAATTAACTTTCATCCCAAACCTTTCTGAAATGACTTCCAGAATCTAGCTGTGAACTAGGCCCCTCTGTCCAGATGTTAGACAGGGGGATACTGTATAGTCAAACGGTCTCCTTAATGTATAGCTCAATATAATTTTCAGTTGAAAATGTAGCCCTGACCGGCAATTGAGACACTGTGCTACAAACTCTGGAATATCTTTCTTCTTTCTATGCCACCAATAAATCTGTTTTATATCATAGTACATTTCACGAAGGTACATTTCCATCAGACCCGGGTGAAAAGAATGACGAGAATAATGTACCTCTACTATAATTTATTGGAGAAGATTTGCCACATCTGGAACATAGAGTCAGTCTCTGAACCTCAAGACTCTGTCCCCTGTTACCTCAAGGACCAAAAACTCCTCCTACAAAGCCTTGCCCCTATTATTTGTACTAGTCTAACATCTTCATATTATCACTCCTTCTCCTCCACAACTAGAGGTGACACTGTTGTATTCTGGATCAAAACTCCACAATCATCTGAGTCCATCAATTGGAATCCTAAACTGGCTAACTGTTGTGGCTCTCGAGCTAATTTTCTCTTTTCTGGTCTCAAATATGATAGGCTGCTCATAGACCTTTGACTAAGGGCATCGGCTACAATGTTATCCCTCCCTGGGTGATACAAGTTGTCTCGTCGTGATCCTTTAACAACTCAAGCCAACGACGTTGTCACAAATTCAACTCTTTCTGCTTAAAAATACACTAGAAGCTCTTGTGATTAGTGGAGATGTCTACATGGGAACCAGACAAGTAATGCCTCCAAATTTTCAAAGTATGGACTACTGCAGCCAATTCTAGGTCATGGGTAGGGTAGTTCTTTTTGTGTATTCTCGATGCACCTTACCGTGTTGCATCAGAACACATCCTAAACCCACACCTAAAATGTCATAGTATATCGTGTAGCCCTCTATGATCTGGCAAGGCTAATACAACTGTAGATGTCAATCTGTCTTTCAGCCACTAGAAACTCTGCTCGAGCCTCAACCCACTGGGACTTAGCTGCTTTCTAAGTCATCTTTGTCAATGGTGTTGATAGGGTGGAGAATCCTTCCACCAACCTTCTATAATACCTAACTAACCCCGAAAAGCTGCAACCTTCTGTTGGAGTCAGGGGTCTGGGCCAAATCTTAAGTCTCTAGCTTTTGTGAGTTGACTTGATTACCTATATCTAACGCAATATGGCCCAAGAAAGCTACAGAGTTTATCTAGAACTAACATTTCGAGAAATTTACATATAACTTATAATCTCTGAGAATCTGGGGTATGCAATTCGCAAGCTATCCACATCTCCTTGCAATGTGGCTATAATACAGGGCTCCATGTATTCTTGTGCAAACCCTACTATAAATCGTTGTGCCCCAGCTGGAATGGTATTAACTAATGTTGGCATATATCTAGCCAAGGAATCAGACCTCAACGCGTACCTTTTGACACTCGCTCTACCTCATTTTGTGTATAAGAATCGCTCTATCTTTACCTGTCCAATTTCTCGAGGAAAATAATGGTCTATGAAGGCCTTAGAGAAACCGGGCCAAGTAGGCCATGGTGCATCTCTTCCTCTAGATCTTTCTTAACTCTTGTACCACAGAATTGATATATCTTGAAATCAAAACACTGCTAACTTGAATGACTCTGTGGATAAAGCATACCTAACCCTGAATATCCTTTGCAATCAATCTCTGAGGTTTTAGGGGTCTTCTCTATACTCTGTCCCCGTGAACTGTAGAGGACTCAAAGCAAGAAACTCATGAACTATTGAACTTCTGGATCCCTTTGTAGGCCCGGCAACAATTGGTACTACTGGTTGACACTGAGCAACTGTCATCTAAATCAATATACATATTGTATTCCTAACATCCTGATCTGAAGATATAAGAAGAATTGGAAATAGTGTCTTGATATTTATTGCCCTATGAGGTTCTTGGTTCCACGGAGGATACTGGGGAGATTCAGAAGATGTCTCCCTTTCGCCCTCAGGCTGGCTATCCCCAACTGTGGCACCCTCTCCTGCTACCACATCTAACTCACGGCTGACTGTAGTCTGTCATATATCGGGCATCACTATAGACAAACATAACAACATAAGCTTAGGGACTTAGCCCTATACAACTCGGCTCTATAGCACGATTTGAGAAGAAGGAGGGGTAACCATACTATCGTGCCTCATAGCTTCCTGCTTATAAAATATGGTTAACAACACATTTATAAACAAGACTTTACCAGACACAGCTTGCAGACTCCCTAGGATACGACGTTTCTCTGATACCAAGTTTGTCACGCCTCACCTTGGGAGGCGTAACTGGCACCTAATGCAATACAGGACTCTGAGCTGACTTGGCTGGACACATACACTTCTGGTGCATGCCATAAGCACATAGTAAGAAAAAAATATGCTATATCTCTGTGGTAAATACAGCCTCAGGCCGACTAGGCCGCAACATATAACCTACATAAGACAGCTAACCCAACAATCACGATAATAAAAGGATTTTATGTGGGTCAACAAGACCATCATGCTGTCTAAGTCATAATGAAATGAAAGCGGAAAATTAAATATAAACTACAGCCGACAAGGCTGCTAAAAGATAGCTAAACTAGGCCACATGCGGACAACATACAAAACATAACATATATAGGACTTGATTTGGCTTGTAATGTAGGCTTTCGGGCTGGGTATGGTAAGTGTGAAATTTTTTAGTAACTAAACTCCTCCTTGACACTACATATATGTGGCTCCATTTTTTTCACTTTTTCTTACCCTTTTTTGCTTTTTCAACCTTTCTCTCCCTTTTC
>JACEIK010013659.1:0-24829 GCA_018107945.1 Datura stramonium
GTGATCAACATCCTTAAATTAGTGGAGTAAAATACTAAGGGCAAGCTTATGGGTCACTACATGATGCATGTGAATTCTTTGAGAGAGAGAGCGTAATTTTATCCATATACCCATACTTGTTGTGATTTGAAAATTTGTGAGTGAAAATGGGTATCTCTCTTATTGTGAGGGCACATGTTTAATGAGAGATAACATTCATGTCGGATGTGTTGATCGGTTGATTTTGCATGAGTTTGCTAAGATTGAGAGTCGATTCTTGAGGTTAGAAAGTATTAACATAGTTGTATTTCATTTCAATGATTAAATCGTGCATGCTCTATTTTTAGCTTGCTATCTTAAACAGTCATTGTAGCCGTAGCTTGAATTTTCTTGCTAAATTAGCTATGTTTGAGTCTTCGTGTGCATGAGATATAAAAGGTTTATTCAAGGACGAACAAGACTTTAAGTGTGGGGTTGTGATCTTAGGCATAATTGCATGCCCAAGTGCTACTTTATAACTTAATTTAGTCTTATTTATCTACTTATTTATATACATTTTCATGTGATTTTATGTAAATGTGAATATATACTAACCAACATGATTAGTCTTTGTTTTTGAAGGAAATAATGCATTGGAGGACCCAATCTATGATTTGGTGAAGTGGAGGTATACATTTTCATGTGATTTTATGTAAATGTGAATATATACTAACCAACATGATTAGTCCTATTTTTGAAGGAAATAATGCATTGGAGGACCCAATCTATGATTTGGTGAAGTGGGAGGAATTATATCAAAGAGTTTCTAAACACCAAAGTTGGAATAAATTGGGCGGATTTCTAGAGGGCTTCCGCGATATACCTCCGTGTCACGGAGTGCAGCACCACAGATACACTCCGTGTCACGGGAGGCAGTGCTCCAAGGATACACTCCGTGCCATGGAGCCATTCCACGACAAAGTACAATTTTTGCACAATTCTCATTTACTAAATAGTATCCTTAGCTCCTAAAAACGGAGGTCACGATTTATTTCAAAACTGACAAGGAGTGAGGGAGAAGTTGAGGAACTCACCTAGGTTCATAAATTTCATCTTCTCTTCTACCAATTCTTGTAAGTATGTTACTTTAATTGTGGTTTTTGTAATTATACGTAACATGAGTGGTTAGAACCCTCCCTCTAGGTTGAAGCCACAAGATATGATTGTGATTTAGCGATTTTGTTTTGGTTTTAAGTTATTGATTGTTGTTTTGTCTTGCATTCTTAATTATGGCTGTTTTTATGATTGATCACCATGAAAACACACACAATGCTACGCATAGGTAAATGCTTGGAGAACGCAAAACCTAGGCAAGAACAATAAGAATGTAGGGAAGTAAAGTTTGCCTTTTTGATAAGATTTTGTGGTTAGGATAGAAATATACCTAATACCTTTCTTGGTTGATAAAATGGGAAGATAGAAAGACACCAACTTAGAATTGTACTCCACCACTTGTAAGAGTAGTTATGAAGCTAAGTTTGGTTAAATGGTTAGAGGTACGGAAGTACCCAAATCAATGGCATAACCCCATAAACCATATCCACGTAATTGATGTCCCACTTCTAACTAGAAATAACATCCTCGCTTCAACAATGTAGTAGTGAGGCTAGTTTGTCGTTTAGAGGTCCGGAAGACCATGAACATGCAATTTAGCTCATGTGAGACGACAATTGATGTTTACTTAAACCATTGCAAATCGTAGTATCGCATGATTATCCTGGGCTTAACTCTAGCTGTTCCTTTGGAATTAATCTTGTAGTATTCTGCTGACCGCCCCTAGACTTAAATTAACCTCTATCGAAAACTTCTATAATCAACACTTGGGGCATTTAGTATCACACTTGAACTTGATAGTTAGCTGAATTGGTCCAGCCCCCGTGGGTTCGACATCCCGCCTAAAAAGGGCCACTATATTACTTGTACGACCACTTATGGCACAATGAGCAAGCTTTGCTATTTTTGCAGTGTGATATAATTGGAGGGATTCTTTGTTTTACACAACTCATCACTAAATTGTGGAATTGTCCAGCCACAACCAAGTTGAAGGAAGTTTACAAAGTTATCCCTATTATTATAAATGGGAGATATGGAAAAGGAGAAATTCTAAAAGACATGAAAAAGAAGTAAGCTACCATAGGATATCTATGTTATGTCAAAAAATTATTTATCAATTCATTAGATATAGATATCCATGGATTAATATTCCATCATAGTGAGAGGGGATAGTTAATCATCTTCATGTATACAAACCAAAATCAGATACAAGGTTAATACGGGAGCTACAATCAATGGCTTAAACGTAATGCAATGGGTTATGCAGGGTAATCCAAATGAGTGCCTATGCCTTTTGTGTTAGAGACGTTGGAATAGATCTAGTGTATGCAGAAGCTCAGGGTATTGGAATCCTATTAAACATGAAAGCAGAGGTTAAAGCTTTTTGGCATGCTATAACCTACTTAAGTTTAGGGAAGAAAGATTGTTTTTTAGGACCGATTCTCTCGCCTTAAAAGTTTCTAAAGAATGAGTGGGAAATTCTCGTGGGAAATTGAATCTCTAATGGAGATATACACAATAAAATGGGGGCAGATCAGAATGGAGGTTAAACATACATTTAGGAGGCAAATCAACTTGGTATGTGACCGGTGAACCAGCTCAATCGTAATGACATGCACAAATATAATAATTTTATGCAACTACCAAGAAAATGCAAACAAATACTAAATACAGAGAAGGCAGGTATCCTTTATATAAGAATTAGAACAAGGTAGAGATAAACAACATTGGTGATTAGAATCGAGCAAGATTATAGTCACAACTACAAGATTTGCGATAAAAACTATGTAGTTATACTACGACAGTTACAGAAAAGATTCCAAGAAAATAGGGCACAAAATCGAGGCCACTAAAGGGAACCAAGAAGCAAGAAAACCGATGGAGAGTTGGAGCTGACGCGGTTTTCCCGACCCTACTAGTCAAAGGAGTTACCCAACCTTTGAATGGCATTGTCAATCGTAATCGCTCTACAAATATGCACCTACAAAGTAAATGAGTTAGGAAAGAAAGGAATGATAGGAAGAAGAAATATGACCTACCTTGAGCTGCAATGCTTCCATGTGTACGGAAGGACTGGCTATTATCCACTGCAGAAAGAAGAAAAGCTTGAGGTCAAGATCGTCGCCATTAGGAAACCCTTAGTTTGTAGAGGTGTTGTCGGGATGAAGGGTTCTAAATAATCTGGTTTGAAAACCAGATTAACAAAAAATATTACCTGGGCCTTTATGGGACGGGTCTGAGTTATTATATTGGTCACAGAAAGTTTTTTTATTGTGAATAAAAAGGGCCCATCCCAAAATTTATTTTAAATTTTTTTTGATATTCTTCATCTATTCATACATTGGGTGTCACCTATTCAGATAAATTAGTCTCTTCGTTTCTATAATGACCCGAACATCGTTATGAGATGCATATGGGCATAGAACAATGGGAAACTATGGTATTAAGATGAGATAGGGAGGTTGTGAAATAAACTAAGTATAGAACTATTAAATTTTGGGTAACTATCAACTGGGAGGGACCGATCCCACCGCCAGTAGAGACTGCGCAGCGGTCGAGTCCCACCGTGGCGAAATGAGGGAGTAACCGCAGGACCGCCTTAGCGACTAATGTCACTGGGGCATAGTCCACTACAATGGAAGTGACCACCGGCACGTACGACGAAAATCAGAAAGTAGGTATTAAGTGGGAATTATGGGGTTTTATCCTATTATTCTCAAATCACGACCAAAGGTCTAAACAACTAGAAACCCTCCAGAAAGAAGTGAAATCACTAACGTAGATTTCGATTCTCTACATGAGTAATATTATCCTAGATTCCTTGTAACTTTAATGGTGGAGTTTAGAGAGATAAACCGACTATTGCACTAGGGGCTGGATTGTAAGTGATTGGGGCTGATGTTGAAAAGTTTTGATCACTCCGCCAAGATTATTGGTAAGAATTGGGGATTATGCGAGAATTGAACCTAAACTAGTAGAATTGGGGTTCACTTTCAAAAATGCCCTTGAAGGAGTGGTTTGATCTTCTAAACCCTTATTTCGAAGTTATATAATGAATTACTTGTTTTTTATAGATTACTTGCAATCCAAGTTGTGAGAAAGGGCAAGACTTCGTGGAGGACTCCACTCTTCTCATCCCAATTGACAGTTATGGTTATAGGTTGGGACTCTGGTAGTGCTTCTGTATGCTTATGTAATGACTATATTTGATTGATCTTCGAACATTTCTATGATATGAGTCGCTTTATGTGAATAAATAGAATTATCACAAGATTAGTAATAGTTTATAATTCATGTTGACTGGCGTAGAAGTGTATAATGAACTTTGTTTTATGAATCATTATGAACTTGTGTGTATTTTGGAATGGGTGGGAGAGAGTGGATAGTGGACTCAATAATGAGAGGTATATATGGTTTTGATTATGCAATGCACCTTTGCTGTACTAAAGGATGAGAATGGCTTAAAGACAATTGTTTCTAAATGAGAGGCTGAAGTCTCGTGGAGTATCTCGGGAGAGTGAATATTAGCATTGAGGCTTCTGTCCGAGGGGAGCATCTGACGAGCATATGAGGGGAGCGGGGTACCACGCTCTGCACAAGACATGGATTTCTAGAGTCCCCGTAGGTCATGACTGAAGGGCATAATAAGATCTATGAATCTATAACCTTTCGATTGTGTGATTGAATATTTATGAATAGAGGCAGGAGACGCAGGTGCCGTCATGTCATCTTGGCTTCGTTATTATGCATGTTACTTGGTGTGGGTGTTGTCCTTATATGTAAAATGAAGTGTATGAAAATGGGCTCAGAGGTTGTGGCCACTACAAGGTGTTATATGATTTTGAATATTAAGAACATGTCTCTAGCTCCTAGTAACTTGTCACAAAGTCGAACCATGGGTGATTTTTTAGTTGTATTTCCCATGAACTCATAAGTGATTCTTGATAGTGTTAATTGTTGTTCTTAAATGTGCTTATCCATGAGATATTGGTGGATTATGCAATATGAACTTGTTAAGATGAAGAACTGGGAAAGTGCAGCATAGTCAAGCTACCGCCAAGGCAACATCGCCAGGCGACCTCCGTAGCGGTCAAGTGATTGCTGCAATAATGTCTACACTAAAGGAGCAAGCCGCCGTTTCCTCATGAGAACATTTGCAGAAAACATCTTCTAGAGTCTTTTGCAAGCCAAAGACCACCTATTGTTGTTATCTGTATATTTACACATTGTAGAGGCCCCTGCCAAGATCATCGTATTTGTATTGACCCTACGCCATTTTTTTTCTGAGTGAAGAATTAGATCTAGAGTTTCTCTCGTCCCCACTTTTAGTTGTAGCAATTTTTATTCAAAAGGTGGAGTGGTGCAAGTCGGGCCATCTCACTTCGCTCCAGAGATGTCCTTCATCCGTACATTGCGGCTTTCTTTTTATGTTGTGTTTGTTTAAACAATTTTAGAACCAGAGTGACGCGGAGGTGCAATGACAATCAGTCTTGGGAGTATCAGTTATTTGTTTTAGGAAGAATGTATTTGTTTGATGATCCAATTGTTTTATTATACGCTTTAGTTCTCACTGATTATTCCATTCCAAATAATGTTTGGAATCTGGTTCGCCCATCGGATAGGATTAGTAAAGCCAATCACAACCATTTAGTCGTGATTGAAGTTTGTGTCGTGAGCTCTAGTTCATGATCTCATTGCACTAAGATCTGCCCAGAGTCTCGCTGACAGCGAGACGTCCATTATTTATCTTCGAGGTTAGAGGACTTTAGGAAACTCTCCCTTCTTTCCTTTCGTGCGATTAGTTGGATTCCAATTGCATCTAAGATCCAAATTGCATTCAACAACTTTTTTCTTTCGTAGAGAACATGTGCAACGTACAAGATGCAAGACTAAGCTTAGGTGGCAGCCTAGGTCCCAAGAGAGAGGACGGGGTACGTGCTCGGGCCGCGACCCACCGCAGCTTAGAGGAGGGGCTCATTCTCCTACTCCCATTGGGGAGAGGTCTGTATCTCCTGTGTCACCAGCAAGGCAGACTGTGGCGCTGAGGCCGAGGTACCCGGCGCAGGAGAAGCTCTTGCCGCACCAAAGATCCTCGAGGTCCTAGCTCGTGTCCTCAACCTTGAATGACCTTGTGGGGCATTGGGGCAACACCAAAACCCAGTGGGACAACATTTAGGAATTCAGCATGCAGTTGTTGTGGCCCCGTGAATCGATGACATATCGTAGGTGGTGATGTTTTCTAAGGTCGGCAGACAAGATTGGTAAATGACAAGGGAAGAGCACGACTTATGTTGGAGGTTCACTAAGATAAAGTCTCCCACCTTCTATGGCACAGAGGCGGAGGATGCCTATGAATTTATCATTGATTGCCACGAAAGGCTCCATAAGATGGGCGTGGAGAAGTATGGTGTTGCGTTCGTCACCTTCCAGCTGATGGGTAATGTAAAGCTCGTGGAGGGAGCTTGTGAATGTAGACTAGCAAAAATATCACCACTATTATCATGGACCCAATTCTACTCCACATTCTTGGAGAAATATATTTCCCGCACTTTGAGGGATAAGAGGCGAGATGAGTTCACTACCATTGAGCAAGAGAGCTCATCAGTTGCTGCATACGAGGCACGATTTCACTCCTTGTCCGCATATGCTCTACCTCATTGTCCACCGAGAGAGGATTAGGCGGCTTGTTAAAGGCCCGAATGTAGGTCTCCAGCACCGCCCGCAGAT
The DNA here is from genome assembly GCA_018107945.1 of Datura stramonium. Taxonomy (NCBI): domain Eukaryota; kingdom Viridiplantae; phylum Streptophyta; class Magnoliopsida; order Solanales; family Solanaceae; genus Datura; species Datura stramonium. The sequence goes on from JACEIK010013659.1 coordinate 6,799, forward strand.
GGCCCTCTTTAGGTAATACCTTTCAGGAGGTGGTAGAGTAGTGAAGTCAATTGAAGGGGTATGGTAGGAGGGTTATTCTAGAAATACGAGAAGATGGCTCGAGAGTTGGCTCTTTCATTGTTCTTATGTAGCGCTCCAACACCACGGTTTCTTCAGGCGCCTATTCGCCTTCCATGCAAAAGCCAATGTGAGGTTCACCAGGGACAGCTCCACGACTGTCAGGTGCAGTTGGGGGTACCCAGATGGTTCGCTCTACTTTAGGCTCACTCTATTTCTTCCCCCGTCTGTACTCGAGACCGCCATCGAGAAGGTTTGTTATGAGTATGGTGAGTATGGCCATATTCATGGTGCCTCGTGTTCGGACAGGGTGAGTAGGTTTTTCCTCACCCAGCCTCGAGCTCCGGCCCTAGCTGGGAGAGGAGGCAGTGCTTTAGTTCGTGATCGTCCAACCGGGACGAGGTGGTCAGCCAAATTGCTAAAGGTGGTGTTTAGCAGTGGCGTGAGGACATGCTCAGTTGGTAGAGGTGTTACCTGTGCAAAGATAGGGTGGCACACCAATTAAAGCAGTTCTCGTGCTGATAACCAGGCTTATTTCTATGCTTTTCCTGTAGATCGGAGGTAGAGGCTTCAAACACCGTTATCACAGCTATGATTTTTGTGGCCGATAGAATGACTATTGCATTATTTGACCCGAGCTCTACATTTTCATATGTGTCTACTTATTTTTCTTTGGGTCATGATCTTGTATGTGATGTTCTTAATAATTCTATCCTCAGGTGTCCACTTTCGTTGGGGATTCTGTTAGTGGATAAGGTTGTTCAGACTCGCATTGTTGAATTCATAGAATTCTGACACCTTAGTGGACCTAGTGATCTTAGACATGGTTCATTTTTGATATATCTTGGGAATGACTGGTTGTCCCCTTACCACTCCATTCTGGATTGCTAAGACCGCCACTATATTAAAGGAAATTGTATCCCTACTCCTAAGAAATTTATTTCTATATTCGTGCTCGTAAGTTGATAGAGCGGGGTTGTTCAATGCACTTGGCGCATGATCGGGACACTAGTTCGTGAGGGCCCTTTCATAGAGTCGGTTTCAGTTGTTTATGAATTTTCAGAGGTGTTCCCTTGCATTTGCCCAAGATAATGCCCGTGACACAAATTTTTGTATAGACTTGGAACTAGAAACTCCGAATTTTATTTATTCCTCCATATAGAATGGCACCTGCCGAACTCGAGAGAGCTCAAGGAGCAGCTTGCAAGAGCTAAGCTCAGTAAAGACGATAGGACCGAGTGTATCACTCTGTGGGGTGCCCCAATTATGTTTGTAAAGAAAAAGGATGGTAGTATGGATGTGTACAGACACGCCAATTGAACAAGGTAACAATCTTGCATTACAACTTCCTCGGATATATTACCTCGTTTGACCAGCCAGTGGAGCGAATGTATTTTCAAAGATTGATTTGAGGTCAAGGTATCACCAATTGAACATTCTAGGTGAAGATATTCCCAAGACAAATTTTCGACTAGGTACGGGCATTATGATTTTCCGGTCATGTCATTCAGACTCACTATCAGCCTGCCATACCAGAGTTCCGATGAACGGTATTTTCAAACCCTACCTGGATTGTTATTGTGTTTATTGATGATATCTTGGTGTATTCTAAGACACAGGAGCAGGAGAATCATTTAAGGATTGTGTCGAGATTGTTGGAAAGAGAAGCACCGTATGCTAAATTCAAATTTCAAGTGCAAGTTTTGGTTAGAATCGCTGTCCTTTGCGGGGGCATGGTTTCCAAAGAGGAGTCCGAGTTGATCCGCAGAAGGTGTAGGCGGGTTAGGAACCCACGACCAACTAATGTACGCAAATTCAAAGTTTTTTGGGGCTGGCCAGTTACTATCGTCGGTTCATAAAGTGGGTTCGCCCACTGCCACACCAAAGCACTACAAAAGGATGTTCCTCCAGTAGTTTGAGGAATGCGAAGCGAGCTTCTAGAAACTCAAGATTCCTAACCACAACACCTATTCTGATGTTACCCGTGGAAGGTAAGGATTTTGTTGTGTATGTTGATGCTTCACTGGGCTCAATATTAGGTGCTAAAGTTGATACGTTAGCGTCGTTATTGCGATGCTCGAGACAACTGAAGATGCATGAAAAGAACTACCTCGTGCATGATCTGGAGTTAGCAGCGGTGGTGTTCGCATCAAAATTTGGAGGCACTATCCGTATACTGGGACATATGCAAGTTCACAGATCATCACAACTTACAAAAGATGTATTCTCTCTAAAGATCTTAATTTTAGGCAGGGAGGTAGATGAGTTGCTCAAGGATTACGACATCAACATCTACTGTCTGTAAGGTAATGTGGTAGCAAACGCGTTGAGAAGAAAGACGAAGATCATGGGCAGCCCAAGCCATGGAGGCTACTCAACGGCCTATAGCCAGGGAAGTACGTACCTGGCAAAAATCCTAGTGAAATTGTCACCGACCGAAATCGATGGAGGTTAGCCAACCTGGAGGCAAAATCCTTACTATTGGAGGAAATCAAGACCATAAAGTTTGAAGATGAAAAGTTGGGAAAAAATCGAGATAAAGAACCGTGGGAGAGGCCAAGGAAGCAGTTCTAGATGATGAAGGGGTCTTGAGGACAAAGGTGTGTGTGTTCCCCGAGCAGTGAGCTAATAAAACTCTCTTGCGTGCTCACAACTCGAGGTACTCTATTCACCCCGTGAGTCACTAAGTTGTACCACAATCAAAGCAGATTAAGGTGGGGTAGATGAACCAAGACATTGTGGACTACAAAAATTTAGTGTTTAAATTATCGACAGGTGAAGCACGAGCACCAAAAGCCTAGAGGAGTTCTTTCAAAGGAATGCCCATCCTCGAGTGGAAATGGGAGAGATAGCTATGGATTTTGTGGTTGGTATTCCCAAGAATTTGGGGAAGTTTGACTCAATTTGATCTATAGTGGATAGGTTGACCAAGTCTCTGATCATTTCTTGTCGGTCCGTGTGACTACAAGATGAGAAACCAGCCAAACTGTATTTGGAAAGAGATTATTCCGTTGCATGGGGTGCCTGTTTCCATTATATCGGGATGGGGAACTCAAGACACTCATTTTTGAGGACTTTGCAGTGTCGAGTTGGGTACAGTGAGTTGACTTGAGTATAACCTTCCATCCTCAAACAGACTAGCAATCGTAGCGTACTATCGCGGTTGTAGGACATGCTCAGTATGCGTGATAGACTTTAGTCACTGGAACAAGCTCTTACCTTTGGCAAGAGTTCGCCATAATAATATTACCACTGGCATTGGTATGGCACCTTGAAGCCTTATATGGGAGAAAGTGCAAAGTTACCAATTGGGTGGGTTGATGCATTTGAGGTGAGACCTTTGGGGACGAATTTGTTAAAGGAGTCCTTGGAAAAGGTTTGAATTATTCAGGACCGTATGGTGGCTTCTCAGAGTAGGCATAAGCAATATGCATAAGAAAGTCAGGGACATGGAGTTTATGGAAGGGGAGCAAGTGTCGCCAAGGTGTCCCCCATGAAGGGTGATGAGGTTCGGAAAGCGAGGCAAGATCAGCCCAAGGTACATTGGGCCATTGAAATACCTGACATGTTGGGGAAGTGGCTTATGAGCTGGCATTGCCACCGGGATTGTTTGGAGCGCATCCGACATTTCATGTGTCTATGATGAAAAAGTACCATGGGAATGGAATGTATATCATCAAGTGGGACTCCATGCTGCTGGATGAGAATTTGTCATATGAGGAGGAACTCAGAGATATTGGCCAGAGAGGTTCAAAAGCTGAGGTCCAAGAGATTCCAACAGTAAAAGTCTGCGGAAGGACCGTCCGAGAAAGAAGTCATTTGGGAGACTAAGGAATGATATGAGGGCCAAATATCCCCGCTTGTTCATAGAATATGGTATGTTTCCTTCCTACTTTGTATATACCAATAGTGGATGAATGATATTTTAATTTGGTATCTGTAACGACTCATACGTCATTATGGGATGGTTAAGGGCATAGAACACAAAATCAAGGATGAGATAGGAGCTTGTAAAATAAACTAAGTATAGAACGCAATTTTGGGTGGTGAAGCACGTCCAGGGACCACTACAGTAGATTTTTCATCGCAGCAAGACCACGGTAGCGGTCGGTGTTCAATCGTGACAAAATAAAAGGTAACTGCTGGGACCGCCGCAGTAATCCCAATGGCTGTCAGAAGGGTTCGCCAGCCGAAGTAAGACCATTGCAAGAGATGAAGAAAAATCGTAAAGTGGATTTGGGCCGGGAATTATGGGGTTTTACTCTCATTATTCTAAATCGAATGATCAAAAGTCTAAACAATGCAAACTTCCAGAGCAGGAAAAACTTTCATCAACGTAAGATTTTTTGATTGTTTATCTCTACATGAGTAATGTTAATCCTAGATTCCTTGTAGAACTTTAATCTGTGGGAGTTTTTATAGAGAAAAATGCTAGACTATTGAACTAGGCTGATTGTAGGGTGATTTGGGTTTATTAAAAAAGTTTGATCACTTCCTAAGATTATTGTTGAGAATGGGGAGTTATGCGAGAATTGGGACCTAGAACTTAGAGAATTGGAGTTCACTTTTGAAAGTTCCCTGAAGGACGGGTTTGAACTTCTAAGAACTCTTTATTTCAAAAGAGTGAGTAAAGAATTACTCTTGTTTCCCGCATTGTAGATTAAGAGCAACTGTTTGAGAAAGGGCAAGACTCGGTGGCGTGATTGATTCTTCGTGTCCGGAATTTGAGGTAGATTATGGGGTTGGTAGGTTAGACCCTATCTTAATGGCTTGTATGCTTATGTAATGACTATATTTGATTGATCAGAATTCCTTGTTATGAGTGTTTTTATCTCGAATAAATGGAAATTATCATGTGTCACGCCCGCCTCGGGGAGGCATGACTGGCACCTGGTGCCCTACTAGGATCTGAACTGTTGAGCAAGCACCTCTGGTGCAAGGCTGACTTTAACTCTAGAATTATAAAAACAACAGGCTATATAGCGGTTGCAAATGCAACTCCCTAAGCCGACAAAGCCTATAGCCACCGGTGAAAATAAATGTTTAAACAAGGCCCCACACGGCCAAATACAACTAATCTAAATCAAATACGGCCCCACGCGGCCGATACATCTTAACTACAGGAAAAGATACAATCTGGCAAGCCTCTGAAGTATTAAGATGGTCGGGACAGGGCCCCGGCCTACCCATACCGTATAAACAAAAGTAAACTCATGTCACACAAGCTCCGGAAGAAAGGAGCCGATGGCTCTGTGTGGCTGACTGAAACCCATGAGGCTTGCTCGTCTATCCGCACCTGGGCGCGCAATGCAACACCCTGGAAGGGAGTCGCGATAATACATGTACCGAGTATGTAAAGCAATAGCCGTAAATGACTCGAGAGTAAGGAATAAGCCGACTATAAATGGGGTAAGAAAAGGGAACGGATCAGAAATGCTGGAAGTAGTAAAATCAAGACTAAATGTAATTGTAATAAGAAGGGTAGGGTCATATTTATCAAACGGAACGCTCTTATCACAACCATCGCAACTAAAGCAACTACCACAAAACCTTACTCCGGCCCCCATAAGCCAAAAGATGCAATCAACACATAACAACCCACACGGGCCCCCATTAGCCCTAGTGAGTACACCTCACCATTTTTACCCTATCCAGGTCATAAATTTCACCACCTACTAACGATGAGCATCCTATCGGTCCCTTGGCTATGCAGCTTGGGCCCGCTAGGCCCTTAACAATAGTTTGCTCGGAAGTCCAAAGGACTCTCAAATCTACACTGGGTGCAAGCGCTGGCGGTGTACAGGCCAACCATGGCAAAATATAAGGAGTTGCTCCCCACTTGTGGACGGCATGTTCTTTCGTGGTAGAGCGACATATCCTCTCCTCTAGCTGATGAGTCGACATAGATATTAACCATGGGGTGGTCGAAGCTATACAGTAATCCACCAAAACAATGTAAATAAAGGTCTCAACCGATAACAATAACTGCAATACAATCACATACTCCTAACACGCTTTACTGAGAGTCATACTGGATTACTATAATCGAGAAACCGACAAATAAATCTATCTCGTATAAGAGAGACCCGGCCTTCCGTCTCATGCTAATGCTACTCGCCTCCGGGATAATCCAGACCGTCTACAGGAACACCATGTGTCGTATTTATTTAGAGGATCCTGATAGTGATCATGATTCAATAATCTGGGCTGAATAGAGTGAGGTCTGAAGTGGGCTTACTCAATGTCCTACTCGACATGTAGCTCATGCATAACTCGTGGAGTTGCGATGCCTAACTACTTTGTTCTTCAATTAAACAACTATAGAGCTAGGCTTGGTCGAACTTACGCAGCGATCGATCCCTCGGTTCTTCATAGGGAGCTTAATGATCTCCTTCCCGTGGGTTAACACTCGTACTAGCAAAGTACTACCGACTCCTCTAAGCCTTGTCCAATCCACTGATCTATGTTACCGTTCTAGCGCTATTACCGTTCTCCGGGTAATTCTCAATCTTGTGTCTCTATATAGATCGGCCCTCTCTCGGCACTCGCACTGGATACCTTAGCAAGAACCGGTTAGGTACCGCCCACACCGCTACTGATGTGGACCTTTCCTTTGGGTACCCACGGTTTATTTGACTTGGATGACTAGTCCTGGCTTGTCAAGCATTCTACATGACAACTGCTAAATCAACTAAAACTGACAATCACCGATAAGGCTAAAGGGGACGTATGTACGATCACCAAACACACCGGAGAACCCCGTGTTGCTAACTCGGAATATACCTATTCTCTCTATTTCGGTTCGAATGTACATAACGTTAATGACCTCTAAGGATGCTTTCCAAACATGTGCGCTAACTGTCGTCACCGCCAGGCGCCATAATATTTAATCCAATCGATTCAGGCTACTAACTCTTATGAGCCTTCCGAAGTTCAGGTCCGGCAACAAACATATAAGTCTACCATCCCAAAAGCTTAGAATAAAAGAGTTCCTATGCCGTATCGGAATCACATTTAACTCAAGCTCCCCTTTTAATAAGGGGTCTTGTAGTACACCGTATATGAGTTCCCAATGTATCTAACCGTAATTTATGTAACTATAATCCATGTCGCCAGCTAATCGCCACATATCTGATATTTATATACGAGATAATAACAAACAATTACAATATACTCAATTACAATCTAATGGTAGAAACCATCTCGCAGCATCTCGAGATCGCTTACTTATTCAAGAACATAAGTCATAACACTGCATTTACTAAGATACTTGCCGAGAGTTAAGCCTATATACCTCGGGGCCGTTACCGATTAACCGGCGAGGTTCGGCTAGTATTCGACTGTTCTTCCTAACTGTAATCACATTAATGGAAGAGTAGAGCTATTTTCATTACTAAATTCAAAGAACATAATAACTTTATATATATATTGACTATACTTCAACTTATCTAAAGACGATCAAGAACTCGTGATTTCTGGGGAATCTAGAAGAGAGAAATACTTACTTTAAGCCCGGGATCGTATTAACACTAGTTTGGAGCAATTTAAATCACTTGGCTCGGCAGACGATGACGGCCGGTCGAATTTCAGAAACTAACTTCTCGCGTAAATGCTCCCTTTACAACCTTATACTTCGATATCCGGGTTAATTTGAGTTTGGAGGCGTTGGTGGCGTACTGGAAGAAAATTATATGAACCTCTTCGTCCTTATCTCTCGTTCTAGTCGATATATAATGGAAAATAACTTAAAGTTTAAGGGTGAGGCCTATTTATACTTAGAGCAAGATGCATAGCAATGTGGCACATTTTCCACTGGCCGCTTTTGCCCGCGGCCACGTTGGCTAACGCGGAGGTAGAGCCTCCAGGCTACTCTTTGCCCCTTCCGGCCCGGTTCGGCCTCCTTTCGCGAAATCTCAACTTGGCACTCGCTCGCCTTCCTGGCCCTTTCCCGCACGTAAGACATTCTAAAATCCCAACCAACATGCGAATAGGCCAACTACATGCTAGAAACTTACGGTGTAACAGCCTCTCTTAATATCGCCCTCGAATGTTAACTATGCTTGCAAGAACTTTAACTTTCAACTACTTATCTCCGAAGAATTTCGCGTAGCCCCCGTAATATGGACTATCCAAACCCCGAAACACAAAAGTCCAATACAAAAAGTACTCCACACAATACTATGACATTCGTTTCACAATAGACTCGAAGTCAACTACTCCACATATACATGTATATCATGTAACTTATGAAACAATAATAAAATACCTCTGGCTGCACAATCTGCTAAGTCTGAAATAACTAAGGATATTCAAGCTTATATCATCTCCGGCTTCCTGTGTCATCTCTCGGTTCTTATTTCCATCACAAATGACTTCCTGGGATGTATAACATCTTTAATCTAGTCTATGGATCTCGTCGGTCTAGTATGGCTATCGGAGCTTCTTCATAAGATAACCTCAGTGATTTGAACGTTTTGGACTGGAACAATCCGGGAGGATCTCCTATACACTTTCACATCATTGACACGTGAAAAACCGGTGAACGGGTTCTAATGGCCTATCCTTCTCGCTATCATGATAAGGCCCATTAAACCTGGGCCGAGCTTGCTTCTCTTACCAAATCTCTCCACACCTTTCGTCAGAAACCTTCAGGGATACCCAGTCACCCACACTAAACTCTAGGTTTCTCCGCCGCACAGCATAAGATTTCGCGGCTTTGAGAAAAGTGCGTGTACGTTTCAAGTGCTTTACTTTTTCCCGCCGCCCATTTTAACATGTCCAAGTTTTCTCTATCTCTTCTTAGTTATCTCTAGAAGGCCCCCACTTTCATTTATGGTGGGCCTCAAGAGTCTGGAGTTGTATATTCCACTTGACCACCAATTAGGTGCGAGGAATCGTACTTAAGTTAACATATGTCAACGTCTCGTTCTAACATTCTTTCATAAAATTTAGTCGAAGATTATGCCCTCTCGTTGGAGTTTATCAAACACCGAGGCTCCACGCACTCCACCTACTTCTGGGGTATTTGACTTGACATAAGTCTTAATGGAAACATAACTTCATCTCAAGGCAGAATTGACCTCATTGGTCTTATTATACCGACTTAAATAAGGTCGCCACCTGTGTGAGATAAAATCGATCAGATCATATTAATTATTCTCCACTCCCTTGCGTATTAATGACCATCTCTTATATTAAATAACTCGGTCCCTGCTATTATACCTTTTTCTGGGCCATTCACTGGGCTCTCTGCTTCTATAATTAAATGATATCTCCTGTCCTCTCGTAGCATCTCATTTATTTTCATTAGCCCCTCTGAGCAATCGAACACATGCACCTTAGCTATGGTCTACTATTTGAAGTTCCGCCACCCTTGGAACCTAACATCCGAACCTTGTGACCTTTGCTTGTTGTTATATTGAAGGATCGTGACTGCCTCGTTGGGCCTCATTTCCAAGCCGCACTAGATTAAGAGCCTGTGTCGGCACTTTAGCCTTCCCTTAGGCGGGCTTACCGCAACATTCTAGGCTACAAACTTGCATCGTCTCTTTAACTGTTGGGGCCTGAGGCTTGATCCTCAATATGCGATGTTCTATCAACCTGAGTGTGATTCTGATTTCCAAAGTCTCATATTTGCTTTTCCTCCTTACCTTCCTTAGACCGAGCTACGGTCTATGGTACCGCCTTACATCACACAAGGTTACCATGTCTTTCGCCTATACTTCTTCCGCTGCGCTGACCCATTTTATTCATATGACCTCCTGTGTTTGATATCACAAACTAAGATCATAACCAATATCTTGCAATATCCTGTCACATAGTATGCTACACCTAGATTCAACCTTTTCTCTCGACTTGAACTTGACTATTACTGGGAGTTTATCACCGATGGATTTCACGCATACTTCGAGTGTCGGCTAGTCTTACCCCGCTTCTGACTTTACTGTGAAGGTCTGACAACTTACAAACATTGGGGCTCTACCTTTTCCAAACACTTTCGGAGCTAACAAATCCAACCTTCTCTTATTATTTACTCCGGGCAACATTGCCTCAATTTTTACATCCTTTGCTACACTGGAAACAAAACTAAGAGGTAGGAATAGGCCTTTCATCTGCAAAAGGGACGAGGATATGGAACTGTACATTGACTGAAAGGATGGAGGGATCCAACATTTCCCTCTCTTTCTCACACCCATCGTGTAATCTAATATTAACCGGCCGCCTGATCGATCTTGTATATCCAATAGATAATGTTAACTCATATATACACTATACTGACTTCCTCTTTGTGGTTATAAAAATGAACCGAGGACGGTGCTGATAGATGTATCATAGTGAGGTTCCTCGTACCGATATTAGGAGATCATGACGCGCCTCCGTCCTTAGGCTAACTATCTCTAGCTCGTGGCGTCTTAATAATACCTCTTCCTACTGTTGTAGTTAGCTTGCAACTGGTTGCGTCTCGTCTTATATTAAACGTTACCCTAGACAGACATAACAAGGAAAACTTAGGGACTTAACCCTATATAACTTTGCTCTATAGCACGATCTGAGAAGAAGAAAGAGTAACTATCCTTTATCATGCCTGCATCCTCCGCCTATAGTATATGGTGCACAACACATCTCATAGACAAGACTTACCAGCGTAATGGCCGCAAAGACTCCCCGGATACACCGCTCTGATACTAAGCTTCGGCTCACTCGCCTTGGTGGCATGGACCGGCACTCCGGTGCCCTACTAGATCCGAACCGTTGAGCCGATCGAGCCTAAACACCTCCGGTGCAAGGCTGGCTCTAACTCTTGAATCAAGAAAAACAACAAGCTATATAGCGGCTGCAATGCAACCTCGGCCGAAAAGGTCATAGCCACCTATGAAAAATTAAACAGCTAAACAAGGCCCCACACAAACAACACACAACAATCTAATTACATATCACTCTACGTGGCCGATACATCTAACCACAAGGAAAAGATTCAATTTGCAAGCCTCTAAGACTAATGAGATGGCCGTAGACAGGGCCCTGACCTACCCATACTGTATAAACAAAAGAAGTAAACCTCTGTCACACAAGCCCAAGAAAGGAGCTTGATGGCTCAGGCGGCCGATCAAACCACGGGAGGGTCTCGCTCCTTTGTCTATCCGTACTGGCAGTGGCAATGAAGCGCCAGAAGGCTACAAGACAAGAAAACTTATATGTAAAACAATAGCTGTAAGTGAATTGAGCAGAACAAATAATCATGAGTTGAAACAAAGTTCAAACTGACCGTTTTGCCAAACAGTAAAATCATGACTAAATGCAACTAATAAGAAGGTAGGGTCACACCGACAAATGGGACGCTCTTACCGTATGTAACTATCAGAAACTAAAGCACACAACATAAAACCTACCAGCCTCTATAAGCCGGAAGGTGCAATCAATACATAAAAACCCACACGGGCCCCCATTATCCCTAGTGAGTACACCTCAATCTATTTACCCCTATCCAGGTCATACACCACCACCTACTAACTATGAGCATCCTGTCGGTCCCTTGGGTATGTGCAGGGCCCGCCGGGCCCTGACTATAGTGCCTGAGTCTAGAGGACTCCTAAAATCTACACCCCGGGCGCAAGCACTCAGCGGGGGTGTATAGCCAACCACGACAAAATATGAGGAGCCGGCTCCCCATATTCGTCCCTTGCGACGGCATGCCGCTCCGTGAGTGACGTATCTCGCCTCCCTTCCAGCGCACGAGTCGACACAAATATTAACCTTGGGGTGGTGATGGAAGCTATACAGGTAATTCAGCCCAAACAATGCAAATACAGTCTCAACTCGGGGAGCAACAATAACCGCACACAATCCATACTCCCGACAGTTTTACCGAGAGTCACATCGATTACTATACTGGGAGAAACTCGAAGCAAATAAATCTATCTATATAGCGAGAGAGTATCTCGGGGCCTTCGGCCTCATGCTAATGCTACTGGCCTCTGGGATAATCTCATGATTGTCTACAGGCACACCATGTGCACGTATTTGATTAGAGGATCCTGATAGTGATCATGATCTCTAATAACTGGGCCGAATAGAGCAGAGGTCTCAAGTAGTCTAATATCAATGCCCTACTGACATGTGTATGAAATACAACTATGGAGTTGGTGACAGCTACAACTACTTTGCTCCTTCACTTAAAACAACTATGAGCTAGGTATTGGTCGAACTTACTGAGCGACGGTCCCCTTCATGTGAGCCGAAGCTTACTGGCATTCTATATGATAACCGTTAAATCGACTCAAGACCGATACAATCACCGGAGCAAGGCTAAAGGGACAACGCATTTATCACTCAACACACCGGAGAACCTTGGTGTCGCTAACTCGAATATACGTATTCTCTATTTCGGTTCCGAACGTACAACGTTAATGACCTCTAAGGATGCTTTCTTGCCATTACAGGCAACAATCCAACAATGCACGCCCAACTACGCCATACTATTTAACTAACCGATTCGTGCTACTAACTCTGAGAAAGCCCTAAAGCCCTGTGTCCGGCAACAAACATATAAGTCTACTCATCCCAAAAGCTTAGAATAAAAGAGTTCCTATAGTGTCACACGTGAATCACATTTAACCTGGCCCCCTTTTAACAAAGTGGTCCCGGCAAAGACAATCCGTATATGAGTTCTAACAAACAACCAGAATTTATGTAACCGTAATCCTCTGGGCCGCCAGCCTAATCGCCACACATATGATATTTATATACGTAGATCAACAGTTAATTACAACATATCGACTAAAATCTAATGGTAGAAACCATCTGCAACATCTATATCGGGTTACTTATTCAAGGACATAAGTCGTAACATCACGACTAGGATGCTTTCCGAGAGTTAAGCCTTATATACCTCGTTCGCCGTTTGGCGATTAACTAGCGAGGTTCGGGTAGTATTCAACTGTTCTTCCTAACTGTAATCACATTAACAGAAGAATAGAGCCATTACTAAATTCAAATAAAACAATAAGTTTATATATACATATATATATATATATAAATATATATATATTGACTATACTTAAACTTATCGAAAGACGATCAAGAACTCATGATTTCTCGGAATCTAGAAGAGAGAAATACTTACTTTAAGCTTGGGATCGTATTAACACCAGTTTGGAGCATTTCCAATCACTTTGGCTCGAAAGGACGACGATTCACCGGTGAATTACCAACCAACTCCGTAGAAATGCCTCTATAGCCTTATACTTCGATATCCGGTTAATTCGAGTTTGGCGGTGTTTGACAACGTAACCGAAGAAAATTATATGAACCCATTGTCTCACTGCTATGGCTCTATATATAATGGAAATAACTTAAAGTTTAAGGGTGTGCCTATTTTATACTTGGAGCCGATGTATAGCAACATGGCACGTTGGCCACCACACCGTTTTGGCTCCGTGCCATGTTGGCTAACGCGGAGGTAGAGCCTCCGGTGCCGCCTTGCCACTGGGCGCCTGTCTGGGCCTCCTCTTTCGCTAAATCAACTTGGAACTCGCTCGCCTTTCCCCAGGCCCTTTCCCCATCGCAGAAGGGGCATTCTAAAACTTCCAACCAACATGCGAATAGGCCAACTACATGCTAGAAACTTACGGGTGTAACATTCATGGTGATATGGGATGAATATAATATGTTTGTTGAGATCATGTGAAGTGTGTAATGAATCCTATTTTATTAATCTATCATGTGAACTTGTGTTAGATTGAACAAGTGAGGGAGGAGCTGATGTGTTGTGAGTTTACAACACTTTCGACGCTAAAACCGAGAAATGGCATGGACTTAGGTATATTTATATGGATATGAAGAACTTTTACTTTGATTTCACAACAAGTGTTGGACAAAAAATGTGCAAAAGAAGCCTAAAAATGCAGAAAATCAGCCAAAGTACGAGTCTCAAGACGAGCCGCACCTTGATTATATGAGCAATACTGAGAACCGTAGGAAGTTATAAGGCTAGGACAAGAGGAAGGCAACATACGACTTTCAAGACGAGCCATAATCGGAGTCGTGGAATTGTTCAGAAAATTGCACAAAGGCGCCTCTTGGTACCGATGGACTCCACGGATCGCAGCACTAATATACGAACCGTGCCATGAGCCATAGAACTTTAGGGAAGATTCTTCAATACTTGTCAAAGCTCCATAATCGCAAACAGTATGAGCTCTTGGTAGGAGGAAGGTACGAGCCGTACCACAACACTCGTGGAAAATTTCAAAAGTATTGCTAGAGTTCTCAGGCCAAACCACACGCATTGTACAACTCAGACCGTGGTACTAATCATACCATCCCGCCAACACTTAGAGAAATCAGAGCGGTACCAAGGACGTACGAGAAGAAGGTACGACTGATGTAATGTGGATTTACAACACTTTTGACGCTCAAAACTAAGAAAATAGCATGGACTTAGGTGTGTTTATGTGGATATAAGGCACTTTTCATTTGGTTGCGGATAAATTGCGTTGGATCTAAAATTGCAAAAGAAATCCTAAAGTATGCACAATATTCAAAGTGCGCATCACAATACGAGTTGCAATGAAGGTCCTATGAATCGTACTCGATGGTCAGGAAAATTGCATCAGAGTTGAAGAGATGCAATGTACAATTCCCAACATTTAGTTGTACCAAGCTATGAGTCAAGGATGAAGTCGATAAAATCCAAGATTGGCATAAGAGGCCGGTGTCCAAGCATGAAAAGGAAGTACGAACTGCGGGAAGGGTACGAGTCGTACCATGACGGTCGTGATGAACTTTAAAAGAATTCCAAGGTTTCATAATCAAACCACGGAGCTCAGCACGGATCATAGTATAGAGGTACAAATCGCATCGATCCAACACTTTAGCCAAAATTCATCCAACCATGCAAGGTAAGAAAGGAAGCACTGGTCGTACGGTGCTACTATGGATCGTTGGTTAGCTCGTGGCTAATGCAAAACCAGATACTGTTAGCCTAGGAAAAGGATTCTTGTGTCTGTATAAATACCTTTAGGTTTTATTTTTCGGGAGACAGAGTAGAGTTCGAGAGAAGACGAGAAAGAGATTTTGAGGAGTAGAAAGAGAATTAAGTTGATTTAACTTGTGATCAACCTTTTTCTTGAATTTTTCTTGTTCTTGCTACTTGTTGTTCAAGATTTTGGTGATTAATTAAAGAAAGTGTTTTTCTCATTCATTCTTGTAAGTATTGCCTATGTTCTTAATCACGGATACAATTCACAACCTTACAACTAAAACCTCCATAGCTAGGGTTGTGGGGTTATGGTGGATTAACAAGCTAGGGTTGCATAAAATTGATTTTGAAACCAATACAAAATACTTATATTGTATTCCTCTTCATGCTTAAACATTTCTTAACGGTGCACAACATTAGGACATGCCCGAATTCTTTACTTGCTTAGGACTAAGAGGTAGAGATTAGGAAAAGAGAATTACAACAGGTCTTGATTTATAATCATTGTATTAACTTGAGCTGTGGTTGCAGGATGTTATATTTGAACTTCGTGATAACGGATAGTTTGAAACCGCTCATGAGACTTGGTCGAGTGATTGAGTATAGTCATTCAATAGGGACTGGTCGGTCATTTGAATGAACCTAAGTTATCATTTCTATAAGTAAGTATTGGTGATAATCATGAGTGTATATCCAAAGCAGTTATGAACCCATGGGGAACACAAACCCTAGTTGTACTTTAATATTGATTCAAAAATCATAATTTTTATAATTGTTTTTATTATTGATTTTCTTCAGAACCCCCCAATTTTGAAGTAACTACCTCACAAGTTCACTTACCAGCTGTAATCTAGTTCTCCCATGTTCCCTGTGGGTTCGACCCCAACCTCTAGTTGGGTTCTTTATTGACAAAGTCCGCTTCATACTTCAGTAAGAGGTGTGGTTTGACCATTATCAATGACTCGTACAATCCTGCTACGGGTCGTAGGTCAAATCGTGACACAGTCAGCGCCAAACATGAAAATTTTCATGTTAGCTTAGGAAAAGGTTTCTAATGTCTGTATAAATTACATTTATATTATATTTTAGTCAGAGAACATAGAAACAAAGTAATAGACGTGTGAAGAATATTAATTGTGAATTTTTATCAAGTTTTGAGGAGCAATTCTTAGGATCAAATTCTTGATTTCCAACATTGTTCTTGAGATTGTTATTTGATATTCAAATATGCTTTTCTTCCAATTGTTGTTGTAAGTATTTAATTATGTGTTTGTATATGAAAGAAAATTGTAAGCTTACAACCATGAGAGGCTAAAACCTCCACAACTAGGGGTTGTGGGACCATGGTGGATTAACGAAATAGGGTTACACAAAAGTGATTCAAAACCAATGCTAAATGCTTGTATTGTATTCTCTTCATCTTTAAACATTACTTAACGGTATACAACAATAGGACTTGCCAAATTCTTTACTTGCTTGAACCTAGAGAAGTAGAAATTAGGAAAACAGAATAACAACAAAGTCTTGGTCTTTATGAGCATTGTATTAACTTGAGTTGTGACCGCAGGATAGTTAAATTTGGAACATATTGATAATGGTTAGTTTGAAATCGCTCATGACACCTGACTCGGTGATTGAATAAAGTCATCCAATAGGGACGAACCAGTCATTTAGATGAGCCCTAGTTATCAGTTCTACAAGTAAGGGATCGATCACATGTGCATACCCGAAGTAGTTATGAACTCATGGGAAAACATACCCTAGTTGTTTGCAAATCTTGATTTAAATCACGAATATAATGTTGTTTTAATATTATTTTCTTTAAAACCCCCCAATTTGGAGATAACTCACCAACAAGTTTAATTACTGGCATTAGTCTAGATCTTACCCAATTCCCTATGGATTCGACCCCAACCTCTTAGTTGGATTTTTTATTGACAACGACCACTTCATACTTTGTCAGGAAGTATAAGTTTGAGAATTATCAAAAAGTGGCGTCGTTGCTAGGGAATACAACTAAGATTAGATTAATTTCTTGTATTTGACTTTTGGTTGTTATTTCTTGAATTACGTTTTCTTTTTTTTAGATATCCACAGGTTGTCGCTTGGTGAATGCTAAGTACTCGTTGGAGTGGAAACCCCCTAATTCTTTTGGATCTTGAAATCGAAAGAACACTGGGAAAGATGGAGAACCAAGAGTAGAGAGATACCGTATTACTGATGAAGCTAGGCAAGCCGAGTTAGCTCGGAAAGTTGCACTTCAGGATGCAGAGGATCCTCGAGATGGGGTTGTTAATGCTGATAGCCATGGAAGGGGCAACAGAGGTCAAATATATGCCCCTCAATTCTTCGATGAAGATGACCTGGACTGGACATTGATAAAGTCGGGTCAATCGGAGCTATCGTACCACCACCATTGCCTGCTGGGGAAAATTTTGACATCACTAGCACCATGATCTAATTATTGAATATGAAAGGGGTGTTTAGTGGTAACGCAACTGATGATGCCAACCTGCACCTGATGAACTTTGTTGGAATATGCAAGGCGTACAGGTTTCCCAGGGTCAGCCAGGATTCTATACGGATAAGAATCTTCCCTTTTTCTCTGTCTGGGGAAGCCACATTATGGTTATCGGAATTGCCCAATGATTCTATTACCAACTGGAGGGAGCTCAAGCAAGCTTTCCTAGAGAGATTCTTTCCACCCTCCAGGATGCTGCAGGTTAAGGATGAGATATATAATTTCTGACAACTAAAAACTGAGGCACTTCATGAGACCCGGTTGAGGTTCAAGAAGAAGTTGACCAAGTGTCCAAACCACAAAATTCCTGATGATAGCTTGTTGGAGATTTTCTATAGATTATTGAACAGTACAAAAGCAGTAGCAGACATAGTTGTTACACCCCGTAAATTCTTGACATGTAGATGGCCTATTCGCATGTTGGTTAAGAGTTTTAAAATGCCATACATGCTAGAAAAAGGCCCGGGGAAAGA
>JACEIK010013660.1:3068-24819 GCA_018107945.1 Datura stramonium
TCATATTCACAATTTACACATGCTGTGAGTTTGTTTCTCTGCAATGGAGGCAGATCTGTGATCTTCCTCTTCTACCTCTGCTTTCTCTTCTTCTCCTTCTACTTTCTTCTTCTTCTCCTTTGGTTCTCTGGTGTTTGCTACTATTTACAGTATTCATTTCGACAGCCTCAACTGGGAGTATAAAAAAATGGGTCGAGATATACCTAGAGATAATTCTCTCTACATATAAATGTTGTAAATTACAAAATAAAATGAAGCTTGAATAAAATTACATATCGATATTTTAGTAGTACTGTGAGAAAATGGAAGTGAAAAAGCACAACAAAGTGGAAAAATTCAACTAAAACTTAATGTAGTAGGGTTGGTAGGTGATGGTAGGCGTATTTATATATCTTTATGCATTACTTTACTCATATTTCTACCACTTTTTAGAGCTATATGATGTAAATACGCCTAACTTATGAAGATTATGAAATCTTGGACTAATTGAAGCTTGTATGTCGTGAAGAATTACATATCACATTAATCTAAACTAATCAGATAATATATGTAAACCATTATTGAGAACTTACTTGTTCTTTGCATAGAAGAAGTGAAAGACTTAGTTGAACCGCAGTTGGAATTACTAGTCGATGGCGGTTGTCACAATATGTGGGAGTAACCCCGTATACCACAACCTAAACCCTAATTGATTGAGGGAGAGAATAAACCGTAGGAATTTTCTACTCTTAGTATATTATGTGTCTGCAGTGCCCTTTTATTTATTTATTTATTATACACCATATGTGTATTTATATAAAAAATTTATTAGGGATAACTTAATTACCTTAATGGGACTTAAGGCACCCCTTATGGGTGGGCTCGAAATTTCCTACATCTCCTACTCACACATAATGGGGGTGCTTTTCTAATCTGAGAAACAAATTCTCTTCTTATCTCCATAATCATTCATATAGGGAAGTAGACTGTGCGACCAATATACTGTGAGGCTAAGTGTTATACATTTGTTAGGAGTATATAACCTCTCGTCAAGCACAAACCTGCAAGTAGATCATAAAGTATGCAGTACCCAGATCATATAAATCACATTTGATATAATCTCATAATCTCATGTATCATCAGTTCTTGTATTTACAATCATAAGTCATAAGCTATACTGGTGCACCAGTGAACAAAAATCAATGAGATTCATTAATGATCTTCCTCTTCTCACAATTCCATAAATATTAGTTTAACTGCTTTCTAGATATGCTCCTCAAAATCGAATCTGCGTTCATGGCCTTTTGAAAACGTACTGAGATGATTACATTAGACTAAGTTTCAAGTATCTGATTAGAGTCACTAAGAGGCTCTAGGTCTCACACAATGATAAATTGAGAGTGGACTTATGTTTAATCCAATTGGTCAACATTAGTACACATGGTATGAAACACGTGCTGCAATATTTTCTCCTTTCCTATGGAGCGTATGTCTATGTCTCATTTAGAATATTGTACAGATAATATCTATACATCACAAGTGTCTAAATTTGAGTTCCTTGGTCTACAATAACTCACATCTGGTTCACAAAGTAGACTAGGTGAACATTTTTCACCTTAACGACCTTATGTCATTATTTATGTGACTTTCTTGATTTTACACTTACAGCTCTCAAATTATCTATTTGATAATTTTGCTTAAATTCCATCTCATCTCCAGTCATCACTAAGATAAGGAGGTAGTTACCTATGTGAGAAGGTCAACCTTTTGTCTACTCGACACACTTATCATAAATAAATAAATAAAAAATGAGCCAAAATATTCAACAATTAAAATATGTATGTATGTAAATCAACTTTATTGATAATTAAAAAACATCTGCCTTGTGAACATGGGAAAATAAAAGATAAAATGAAGTATCTTAGAATCTACACAAGCCTGGAGACCTAATGTGTCTCACAAATACATCTCTAGACAAAGGTTTGGTCAATGGGTCTGCTAACATATCCTTTATAAACACATACTTCACGTTCACCACCTTGCGTCTAGTCATATCTCTCGTATAGTTATACTTGATATCTATGTGTTTGGTTTTACAATGAAATTTAGGGTCTGATATTGCGGCCTCACTATCCCAGCAAATTAACACTGGTTCAACATTTTTTGTGATATCCAATATGTGTTCCAAGAACTTTTTCAACCAATAGCTTTTTGTGTTGCTAATGCGAGAGCCACATATTCAGCTTCCATAGATAGTGATATACATGATTGTTTCTTACTACTCTATGATATGGCACCATCATTGAACAAGATCTACTCTCATCTNCTTTTTTGCGTTTTAGGTTTTATCATAGTCCATATTACACTCTATGATATGGCACCATCATTGAACAAGATCTACTCTCATCTATATCTCCTCCATGATTAGCATCATTGTATCCAATTAATTACAAATCTTTGTCACCTTGGTAACAAAGTGCATAATCGGCAGTTCTCTTCATATATCTCATGATTATCTTTACTTCTTGCTAATGTGCTAAACCTAGGTGGGTTTGATATCTACTTACTAAGCCAACTGCTTGATAGATATCAGGTTTGGTACATACCATAACGTATATTAGACTTCCGAATGCACTCCTATAAGGAACTTGGCTCATTTTTTCCTTCTCTTTAGGAGTCTTAGGACACATTGGACTACTCAAGAATTGGTCTTTACTGATAGGAGTATCAATAGGGGGCTACTATTTTGCATATTGAATCATTCAATAACTTTTCTAATGTAATTCTCTTGGGAAAAATACAATATTTTCTTTGGACGATCTCTTGAAATCTCAACTCCAAAAATATATGTAGTTTCACCCATATCTTTCATCTCAAATTGGAATGACAATCATGACTTAATCCAGTTATGAATTTCTTATTATTTCCAACTATAAGTATGTCATCTACATACAATGTTACAATTTCTTGATCTTTTGATATAAACACAATGATCTTCATCCATCATGGTAAAACCGTTGGATATGACAACATTCTGAAAGTGTATATGCCACTGCCTTGAAGATTTTTTGAGGTGATAAATAGACTTCAGAAGTCTGGAAACCTTTTGTTTATGATCCTTTTCAGTGAAACATCCAGGTTGTTCCATATAAATTTCTTCATCTAATTCTCTATTAAGAAAGGTAGTCTTTACATCCATCTATGGAATTCAAGATCCAAGCTTGCAACTATAGCTAGAAACAAGTAGATAGAAATAAGCCATAGAGCAGGTGAGAAAATCTTTTCGTAGTCTATTCCTTTCTATTGTATATACCCTTTTTCTACTAGTTGAGCTTTATATCTCTCAACTGTGCCATCAGCCTTGAGGTTAATTTTGAGAACTCATTTGCTCCCAATGGCTTTGCGTCCCATAGGAAGGTTAACTAGTTCCCAGACTTTGTTGACTCTCATTGTTCTACGGTCATTTCCTTAGAGTAATTGATAGCTACAACTTCGAACTCCCTAGTGTACTAGGCTCTACTGATTTTGGTCATTTCATCAAGTATCTCACCGGCCTCTGCAAAAGTATGAGCCATCACAGATCCCTCCGTAATACCGTCTGCTACAGCTTTATTTGTAGCATTCTGTGATCTATAGAATATTTCTAGAAGAACCTCCTCTGGTAGCTTATGATTCAAACACTGTTTCAACTTTTTTTGAATATGAGTCATGCTTCATGTAAGGCTTCACCCACTAACTACCTGAAATTACTGATCTTATCTCTCAGTTGTATCATCCGATACGGTGGAAAAATCTCTCCAGAAATTATATAATCAATCTAACTAGGTGATGATGGACTCATATGGGATCTCATTCAATCATTAAGTGCAAGGAAAATAATCTAATCCTGATGGTCTCCCGTGTCATGCATGACAACCTGTATGCTTTGCAAATCCCCATGAAAATATGCAAGTGTTGATTTCAATCCTTTCCAGCTAAACCGTTGAACAATCCCTTCCTGTTGAGATATTGCATCATGGTGCTCATAATATCGAACTTCTTATTTGCTGGCAGTAAGGGCGGTACAACGGCACCAGTAAAATCGACCTACTCCTCCTTATATAAGACATTTGCATGGCTTGTTGTCTGTGGAAGCATGGAGGATTTTTTTCTAATTTTTATTGCAGCCCAACAACAATCTCCATAGGCTCAACCCTTCTAGCTGCATCCTGAGATAGCTAAGCTTCCTCAGCTTGTTGTACTGCCTCAGCATGCTGAGATCGATTAATTCTTCCCCCAATGGGAGTTATGTTGTCCTATGGAATTTTCCATTTCTCCTGAAACAAAAAAAAACAACAAAAAGAATTAAGAAATAAGGACTACATCAAAAAATTTAACTATTTTTAAATTGTGCTTTCCAACAATGGCGCCAAAATTTGATACCCCCAAATTACACCTCTCAATGAAGTATAAAGAATTCAATATCCAATATAGAACTCAACTAGATTGGGATCAAATCCCGCAAGGAATATGGTGAGAAAATCGTCAACAATTAGTATTCAACCAGTAATCGATATTTTGAGGGGGAATTTTGTAATAAAGAAAAATAAAAGAATTCAAGATTTTAAAAACTAGTGATTTATGTTTGAGAATCTTAGATTGTATTTAATAATTGAGAATGAACTAGCACTGTATTCTTCATGATCTCGTAACTTAGTAGGTTTATTTTACTAGTGATCTATGATGGTGATGTTCATGTGAAAATAACAATTAAGATTTAACTGACGTCTTTCGACCCTCTTAGATAAATGACACTCTAAATCCTTTTGGACTTTAGGTTCTCAAGCCTCATGATTTGTTTTAGATTGACTTTTTTTGTTAGAGCTCAAGTCATTAGATGAAGGTTGGTAGTCTCAAATCTTCATTGTTAACCTTTTTTCCTAACCTAGACTCCTTTGTTCAAGCAAGTTAAGGTTTATGGCAAGTTCTAACGTCTACGACCGTTAAAAAATAATCAAAATGAAGAGTTTGACAATACATGCATCATCACCATTCAAGAATCACTGTTTTAGTTTAAACCGCATTCGTTATTCCATCATAATTCCCACAACCCTAGTTATGGAATTTAGCTACTCATGTGTGCATACATATTGTCAATTTTTGTATAAGAATTCATAAGAATAAACTTATGAGAGATGAATAAGAGAATTGAAATTGCATTCTCAATACGTGATCCTAGAATCAAAATTCCAAAAACTAAGAACAATAGAGAAAATATGTCTCTTTTCTCTCAAGAATTCACAAAAAAAATGTAACAATGTCGTAACAATGTGTAATCTCTTAAGGAAACCCTAAAGGAATTATATTAAGACATGACAATCCTATTCTAAGTAAACTAGGAAACTGGTCGCACTCAACACTCCATGAACTGTCATTCAGAACCATAGTCTGTGGATATTTTAAATCATCCATCAACTTCCTTTATTTACTTGGAACTTGTATATTACCATGGTTCAAACCACGGATCGTGGAAGCTTTCATGATGCATCTTCATGCCAGTGGTCTAAAAACCCCACACTTGCAGCCTTGTGGAACATTGATCAATGATAGAAAGTACGGGTCCATGATCTGCTTTCATGACCCATCAAATGGTTTGTTTAAGTGGTGATCTTGTCACATATCTGTTGAATCTCTTTGACTGCTATCAGGACGGTTCGCTCTTTGATTTTACTGGCCGTCAAACGAATCGTGATTATGGAACCAACTTGTGACTCTGCAGATCTTTTTCAATATCAACAGGATGGTCCTTGGACTGGTTACATGGTCCATCATTAGTATCCACGACTCCATACTTGTACTTTTTAGCTCAAACTCCCAACTTTGACCGTGCAACCTGTTTACCTTCCACTAGATACAAAATACCATCATATATCATAAAAACACACTTAATAACTACAAAGTCCTTCATTAAAAATATCATTTTGTTCCATGAAATATTGGCACATAAATCATGTTGATAAGATATTGAGTTTAAGTCCCACTGAATTATGTCCTAACATGCCTTCTTATGGTAAAATATTAGGTTCAAGTCTAAATACACTATTTGATTATATAATAATGATTGAGAAAAATAATGTGCTTTTGATTAAAAATTATGAAGCCTGTCCTTTTGATATGCTCCATTCCATGAGAAAATATGGTGCCAGTGTTTAATAAGTCTGAATGAAGACATAGTGGTTAAACAAATGAACATGGGTGTGTTAAAGGATAAAATAATGTTAATCATCATTGTGGTAATTAAAAGTAAGAACATTATAGGCTCTTAAAATGGTCTTTCAAAGAATGAAGGTAATTTTTATCATCAATTTGGTATGAAAGGTATTGCGCATGCGATCTAATTTGATAATGTTTATAAACTCTCCATTCAAAATAAAGAAATATAAAGTGGTGGTGCACTTGACCTTTCAAAGTGATGTTAAGGTGTGTCATATAAATTTAAAGGGATGACAATAAACTTATAATAAAATTTTATGAAACATCTACAAATGGTTATAGTCTATGGCTTGTGTTAAGCATCATGAAAGTGAACGCATCAAGGTGTGATAAAAATTATGAATAAGAATATGCACATGTATGATTGGATAAATGCCAAAACTCATCTCTATGAGAGGTTTGAGAGAAATTTTAAAAATTATTTTGGCATAAATGGTCATTTGGTCACGTACTTTTAGTACATCATAAATATTGTTGCATGTCTTCTCATGAACTACTGTAGGGTAAAAGCAAAAAATAATCTTGCTAATAAAATTTTTGTCTATGACCAAAATTAATATTATTGTGTGACCAGACAAATTTGTCATTTGACGTGTATCTATGGCACATCAATATATATATATATATATATAAAGTAAAGTAAAGCAAAGCAAGAAAGTGGTCTTTCTTATAAAGATTTTGACCATGACAATAATAATATGATTTTCTTTATGGAGGAGACATTCACCGTATGGATTATATAGTGTTATGAAATATGTGACAGTACACAAAATTAACTGAGAGATCTGAAAGAGCTAATGTGTTACTACCCGTAGTAATGAAATTGTTTAAAATATTGAGGTTGTAGTAAGTCTCAAAAGAAACTTATTAAGTTTTAAAGACATTGGTCAAAGAAAAAATGATAGTGAGACTGTAAATTATGGAAAAATTCAATATCTTTATATTACTACACTTGAAAGGATCACAAATATTTATATGGAAGGTTACCCACCTCTTTCTCTTGTTCGTAGTATATAAAATGGGCATGGTGATGAAATCATATGCGATAATAAGCTAAAAGTTTATAGAAATGATATATTAATTAGTTGGAATGACCGGTTGGCCATCCCGAATCAAATGTGATATAAACATAATGAGAATTCATATAGTTATATATTGAAGAAATAAAAGATTCTTCAAAAAAAATTTGTGTTGATTGCTCATAACAAATTAAATATTATACCTGCTAAAATTACAATTGTAGGATTTTTGAAACATATAAAAAAGTGAATATGGGCCCATTCACCTGCCATGTGGACCGTTTGCTATTATATGATTTTAATATATGCATCTATGGTACGATCACATGTACTTAGATATCAATTTGCAATTTGATTTTGCAAGATTATTTGCTTGAATTTTAAAACTAAGAGCACCATTTCAAATTATAAAATTGTGTTGATAATATTAATTTATATCCATGTTGATTTAGCAGAAATTGTGTGTCTTCAATTATAGCTACGTTGTATGTTATGAGAAAATATCTCTCAAAAGAAATTTGATATGAGATGTGTTATTCAAAATGTAGCAGCACTTATATGCATCAAGCCACGAAAGTTCCCCTATCACAATTGGTTCAAAGTCAGAAATCAAATAATTATCATATAAGAATTTGAATGAGCGATATATGATTCAATTGTCGCACCACAACACACAAAGATGGATCCCCAAATGAGTTTCAGGGTAAATGTTAGTTTTTCTAACATTAGGGAAAGAGATGTTTAGCAACTGAAATTATGAATGATTTGAACTATCTAGATCCTCGTAAAAAAATATGAACTTGAAGTTCAAGAGATAATTTATATGCAAAGTATTACAAATTAATTGTGAGATGTATTTGTTGACCCTATGCTTAATTCAGTTGCAAATGCTCCAATGCAAATTGCTTGAAGGATGGAGTTTATAGCACGCCTAAAGCTTGATAGACCAATCAGTTTCAAAGGTAAAACTTCTTCAAGAAGGAGAAGAGCATGATAAAGATGGTCATAATAATGAGGCAAATGTTTAAAAGAGCACCAAGATATCACACTTCATAAAACCTTGGAAAAAGTTGAGGTGCCTGAAAATGATGATAAATGAAGAGATCTCAATAATTCATGTTGCATTGAAATCGATACCAAATGACCGTTAATGGTTTTTTAATATAATGTACCGTTTGACCTTACAAATTGTGATGAGAATCTTGAATTCAAGTCTGTCAAAAAAATAGACAAATAAATAATTGGCCAATAATAAAAATATGTAATTCAAGTATATTTTATTTTACTTAAAAAAGTGATATTTTAAACTTATAGTCCAAAGACCAAGGTATAATGTCAATAGGGTACAAATAAATTTTTGTGCATAAGTCAAATAAAATAATCATAAGATATAAAGTACAACTTGTGCCTTGTAGTATAATTTTTTTTTGAAAGTCCTGACATTATTATATGGAGATGTATTCTCCTATGGTGAATGCAATGAGGTTTCTTTCAGTATGGCAATACATAAAAACTTGAATACATATAATGTTGGGTTGTCATGTCTAGCTAGATGGTGAAGGTTATATGAATATACTTAAAGGATTTAAAAGGTTTAAAGCGATTCCGTTGAATACCCTAATGGTTGTGAGATCGCTTAATATAAAGAAAAATCAGTTTCAGTCTCATGAAAATGGTTAGAAAGCACTATGTCTTAGTGCAATTAAGACACTTATGCGTCCTTCTATTACAATCCCTGAGATAATATTTTTTATTAATGTACAAAAAAAGATATAATTTCACTGTTATATGAATATATGAGTGAAATCAAATATTTGTATGAATTTATTATTTCTATCCAAGAATGTCAAGGAAATATTGGTTATGCAAATACAAAAAAATTATTTGATCTACATAACATTTAATTGCACAAATGAGGATAATGTCATATTATCAAATTCTACAAGACCGTCAATTATTTATACTTATTCAAGTCAGGTCAAGATACTAGCAATTTATAAATCAAGTGATACAACACATAGGAGAAGTGCGAATTATGAAAATACTATTCCCCTACTTTAAAATTTTTAAAAATATGGGGATTATGGTGTCATACTAGAGTTATTTCAAGAGAATTTTATAAAAAGTGACAATATTTTACTTGGTCTTATTATTTAAAATGATTTTATATATATGTAGTGTGTGCAAAGAAGCTACTACCATATTGAGACAATTATATATACATAGTGTGTGTCGAGGTACTATTACCTTATTGTTGCTAATTGTAATACCCTGGAATAGCCTAAGACTACACTTGAAATTTTAAATGTGATCAGCAGAAAAATATGAAATTTTGACTCAGGACGACTCATGGTACGAGTCGTATGAAGGACCAATGGACCGTAGGATCACTCATGCTCAGCAATTGTTGTGGATAAGTTGGTAAAGATGAGTCCAGTAATGGCTCGTGGAATGTTGGCACGAGTTGTGGGTCAGACTCGTCGTTTGGTTCTGGACTATCAGGATGAAAGGTACGACTCGTAGTATGACCCGTGGTGAGGAACCACGGATCGTGGTAAGGACTCGTTGTTTGGGGTTTAGGGTATCAAAGATGGATGGTGCGAGTCAAGGTACGATCCATTGTAAGGAACAACGAGTCGTTACTACCACCCATGGGAAGGAGCAGAGAATTTGTCTCAGGCGTGGCAACGGATGGATCCCACGGCTTGTTGGATGATGGTACAAGTTGTCGTATGACTCGTGGAAACTTCAGAACTCTGAGTTGAGTAGTGGCTACGACGGAAGGAAACCACGGCTCATAGGATCGAGGTACGATCCCTAGGATGAGTCGTGGTACCTGACAGTGTGTAATTTTTTTTCATTTTTATTTAGTTTCCGCTTTAATCATGTTGAGCTTCAGTTATCATGTTCATGCAATGGGTTGACTTGGAGCCATTTATGATTCTAGAATTCCATGTCTAGATTCGGGCCTATGTTCGGTCGTGACAAACTTGGTATCAGAGCATTAGGTTTTGAAGTGTCCTAGGGTGTTTGAAAGCCACGTTAAGTAGATTCTTTTTCATGGGTGTGAAGCGCGTCACACTTATGGGGAAGAGGCTATAAGAAGATTTAGGAAACTTTCCTTCTTTCATGATCTATGTCGTGCGATGAAGTATCTATATATCCTTCTAACTCGTGCTATACACATTTATAGAATCATGCCTTCTCGCCGTGTTAACGAAAAAAGGAATGAAAATGGAACTAGCAATGAGAATAGCAATGGAGGTGGGCACCAGTAAGCCCCACCAGCCCTAGAGGATCATGTGCCTGAGCAGTTTTCCCATGCTGAGTTTAGGGAAGCTATTCAGATGTTGGCACAGACATTGACCGCTCAAGTCAATCAGCAGGTGGTAGCTCATGTTCCCCATAACGGGAACGCGACACTGGCTAGAGTCAAGGATTTCCTCAAGATGAATCCCCTTGAGTTCCTTGGATCAAGAGTGGACGAGGATCCACATGAGTTTATTGATGAGATCCAGAAGATCACCCAGATTATGAGGGTGACGGGGAAGGAGTGTGCAGATCTAGCCTCTTATCAGTTGAAATGGGTTGCTCATATCTGGTTCAGACAATGGATGGATAGTAGGAGAGTTGGAGTGGGTCCCATTGGTTGGGATGAGTTCCTCATCGCGTTTTTAGATCGATTATTTCTCCGAGAGATGAGGGAGATTAAGGCAGCATAGTTTGTGAACCTGAGGCAGAAAAAAATGGCAGTCCAAGAGGATGCCTTAGAGTTCACCCTCTTGTCCAAATATGCACTAGAGATGGTGACTGATTAGAGAGCTCGGGGGAGCAGGTTTGTGCATGGTGTAGCGGACTACCTGGTCAAGGATCGCAGGACCGCTATGCTTTACCAGGATATTAACTTCTCCCGACTAATCCTATATTCCCAATAGGTAGAGGTAGTGCAGATGAGGGAGAGGGAGAGAGAGAGGCAAAAAGGGATAGGACCGACAAACTTGGGTTCTCCGAGCATGGGTCGGGTGGTGGACATTGTCAGCAGTCCTGCCAGAGATCATCATCTACCGTGCCATCATCAGCTAGTGTGCCATCTAAATCTAGCTGTGAGCAGAGGGGATGAGCATCAGGTTCTCGAGGTCAGGGGAGTAGGCCAGGAGAGCCTAGTCTTCTAGTGTGGCAAGCGACACCTATGAGAGTGCCTAGTAGGTTCGGGTGCATGTTTTGGGTGTGGGAAGCCCGATCATATACCCAGATATTGTCCAGCGGACGGACAGGGCCATGGTAGAGGTTGAGACCCAGCCACCAATTTAGCAGCTCCACCAACATGCTCAGCTTAGCAAGGCGCATCCACTAGTGCAAGTGGTGGATAGCGTCAGAACAAGTTTTATGCTCTCTCGTCTCGATAGGAGCGGGAGGTCTCTCCAGATGTGGTCACTGGTATGTTATTAGTATTCCATCTTGATATTTATGCGTTGTTAGATCCAGGGGCTACTTTATCTTTCATGACGCCCTATGTTGCTAGTAGTTTTAGAGTCAGTCCCGAAATCCTATCAAAACCCTTCTCAGTCTCTACTCTAGTCGGTGACTCAGTTATAGCTCGACAGGTATACAGAAATTACCCTGTTACAGTCCTTCAGAAAGTCACCTCAGCAGACTTAGTAGAGTTAGTCATGACAGATTTTTATGTTATCTTTCGTATGGATTGGCTACATGCATGTTATGCTTCAGTGAATTATAGAACCCATGCGGTAAAGTTCCTATTTTCAGGTGAGCCGGTCCTAGAGTGGAAGGGTAGTTAAATTATTCCTGTAGGTCGCTTCGTTTCCTACCTTAAGGCCAGAATGATGATCTTTAAGGGTTGCGTGTACTATCTAGTTTAGGTTAAGGATGCTGCATCTGAAACCCCGACTATCCAATCAGTTTCTATTATGTGTGAGTATCCTGACGTGTTTCCAAATGATCTACCCGGAGTCCTTCCTGAGTGGGAGATCGACTTTGGTATTGACCTTCTTCCCGATATGTAGCCTATATTTATTCCTCCATACATAATGGCTCCAGCTGAGCTGAAGGAGTTGAAGGAGCTGTTGAAGGATCTCTTAGACAAGGATTTCATCAGACCTAGTAAATCCCCATGGGGTGCACCAGTTCTCTTTGTTCGAAAGAAGGATGGTTCTCTTCGTATGTGCATTAACTATCGACATTTGAACAAATTCACAATCAAGAATAGATATTCCCTCCCCAGAATTGATGACTTGTTTGACCAACTCCAGGGTGCTAAGTGTTTTTCAAAGATAGACCTAGATCCGAAAATCACCAGCTCAGAGTTAGAGAGAGTGACATCCCGAAGACAACTTTCAGGACTCGGTATGGTCAGTATGAGTTTGTATTTATGTCTTTTAGACTAACGAATGCTCCTACAGCTTTTATGGATTTGATGAACAGGGTGTTCAAGCCATATTTGGACATGTTCGTGATCATGTTCATAGAATACATTCTCATATACTCTCGAGCGAGGAGGAGCATACCGCTCATTTGAGGGTGGTGCTACAGACTCTTAAGGATCACCAGTTATTTGCTAAATTCAGCAAGTGTGAGTTTTGGCTGAACTCAGTGGCATTTTTGGGTCATGTGGTGTCAAGTGAGGGTGTACATGTAAGACTCTCAAAAGATAGAAGTTGTGAAGAATGTCCTAGACCAATTAGTCCTTCAGATATCAAGAACTCCTTGGGTTTAGTTGGCTACTAGAGGAGGTTTGTTGAAGGATTTTCATCCATTGTAGTACCGTTGACTAAGTTGATCCAGAAGAAAGTAAAATTTCAATGGTCGGAGTAATTTTTCTGCGTTTTTATTTAGGGAAATTTCATAATTATTAAGACCTAAATTATATCATTTTAATCTCAGTTAAGAGGGTTTAATCTATTCTAACCTATTCCCTCCCCATGCACGCAAGACTAGAGAATTCTTAAGGAGATCAAACCTAGAATTCTTCAAATTCTTCTCCAATTCCTTTGGGCTTTCAAGAAAAAGTGTAAAATCATATTACCCAGGTATGTAGAGTGATGAATGGGAGTCTCTCTTCACTCTCATGCCCCAATTTCCCTTCATGTTCATGAAATTAAGTATTAGAGTCAATTATATGATCTTATAGGGTTTTACCCAAATTCATGAAATTCCCTTTGATTTTCTTGTGGGTCAAATGATATTTTGAGATTGTGGGCTAGTTTTAAACCTATTTTGATTATAATTCATGATTTCAAGTTTTAAGAGTATGATACCCAACTAAGCTAATTTCATGAAGGGTTGAATTTGTGATTATGCTTCCAAATATGATGAGATTTCCAATATTTATGAATTCTTTCAAATTAACCATGAGTATGATTATGTTTTACTTATTATTTCAATCTCATGTAAGCACGATGTTGAGATTTGGGTAAGCCCACTCAAGTTTAGCAAGATTTCATGATTTAGCGAAGGCTAATGAGTTCAGTTATCTCATGTGTTGGAGTTAAGACTCCCCATATGACCAGATTCCATTTATGTTTTGATCTATAATTATATGAACATTATACATGTTTTGGGAGTAGTATCGAGCACCGAGTAAGTTTGGGGTTCCAAGGTTCCCCCTGCCTCATGAACTATGCACCAACGTAGGTACTTTAGGGACTCTCAAGAGAGATTTTCCCCCAGCCCAAGTACCTACCATAATATCACACCTTATTTAATCCTTTGCCCCGGCAAGGCTCAGGATGACCCTCCTCCACGTGGGCTAGACGTGAGATCATCATGAGCTCATACATGGTGGTTGTCGGTTAAGACGAGTCTCCCATTGTTCCTCATGATTTCAGTAATGCATGTACTATGAGATATTATATCATGTTTTCAACAGGTTTGATCCAAGGATCATTTCATGAGCTTTTACTATGATTTTAGATATGGCAAGCCATATGTATCTATTTTATTTATGACTATTCTTTACAGATATCAGCATATAACTTTTTTACTCTCAGAATCTTATAATGAAATGATTTATGATATGCACGATTTCAGTTTTTCTTACTCAGTTGTTTTAGTTACCATGCTTACTCGGTATATTTCAAGTACTGACTGTATACTCTATGTTGTATCATTTCATGATACAGGCTCAGACGTTCAGACCCAGTTCCGTCGCTAGCCAGTTCCCCAAAGCTTATCTAGTTTTCTCCAGTGCGTAAATCCTCATCCTTCAAGGACCTTTAGTTAATTTTGTTATTATTGTCGTTCAGTTTCAGACTTGTAGTGAGCTAGTTGAGGGTGTTGTCCTATCAACTCGTCAATATGTTAGAGGCTTATTAGACATAGTTATGTATTTCAGCTTCAGATTCGGTGTTTGATATTCCATGGTTCAGATGTTTTAAATGTTCAGACTTCCGCTGTTTCAGAATTTAGTTTTCACTTTAGTTATAATGTTCATGCCATGGGTTGACTTGAAGCCATTTATGGTTCTAGGATTTTGTGTCTAGATCCAGACTTATATTCGGATCGTGACACTAACATTAAATACAGTGTGCGTCAAGGCGCTATAGTTATTCAACATGAGTTAAGATGTGTGTTGTGTTTTAAAAAAGAATAAAGAAGATAGAAGCTTAATGAGCCTTACAGATTTCTGTTTCTAGATTTCATACTATATCGTGCTCTCATTTACTGTTTGTAGCTTACTCAAATAATATTTCTGCCTTACAATACCTGTACCTTCTTTCATACTGACATCCCCATTGTCGGAAGACCGCTGCATTCTTGCCTGTAGGTCCAAACCAAGACCCAGATAGACCTCTTCAATCGGAGTAGCAGAGTTCAACTCTTTTTGTAAGCTCCACTCTTCCTAAAGCTCATGAGTTAGAGGTCCAACTTATATTTTGAGTATGTATGTAGAAGATGGGTAGGTCGGGATCCTATCTCGACTATATGATAGACATATACTCTTAGAAGCTTGTAGATAGATGTTATCAGTTGTACAGTTTATAGCCTTGTCAGCTAGTTGTTTATTAGCTAAGTAACTTGTCACTTTGTTAGACTTGTATATATGTGTACGGGGTTGTCAGCTGTTTAGAAAGTATATTTCATATCTTGTCAGTTTCATTTATTATATTATGTAGCAGTGTTATCTTGATGGCCCAACTGTTGCCCAGATTGTATAAGTTTCAGTGGCTAGCTCGGTCAAGTGAGGCACCAGGTGGTGATCATGCCTTCCCAGGTTTTGGGCGTGACATGTACTTTTAGTTTTATAGTAGAAGAGCTTATGAATCATGATGGATATATTTATATTGGGTGAAATATCTTTAAGAACAATATCTTTAATATGCGTCAAGTTAAAAAAGACATATTACAATTTGTTTGAGCAAGTATTTTTTCAATAAGATTTCCAACCCATGTTATATTCAGAACATTGATATTTATCAATTGAAAATTACATGCAACTATCCGTTTCAAAGATGCTTCAGAAAAGCAAACTGCTTTTCCATCTCACTTTTGCAACACTTATTCATTCTTTGGAATCAGTTTCGTTACCTACATTAAAGCATAATTAGAAAGAAAAACAAACCTTTAGATGCACTAACCTAATTTATAATACCAGAAAACCCAACATGTGAAATTATGGTAACATATTATATTTCATTAAATACCCTTTATAGTTTATCCCCTAGAGAAAGAACCTTGTGATTTACTTCTAAAGTGACATATTTCTGTTCTTTTTTCTTCTCATGCTTCTTTCTACCTTTAGTTCTTATGTGTGTGTGTGTATATATATATATAATATTCAAAGGAATGGGAATAGCATCAACAAATAAATACAGAGAAACAAAAAAGCAGAATTCCACTAGTTGAATACAAAATTTTATCACCTAATTTTGTTTCAAAGACTTGTTTATTCGATTCATATAAGCATCTCAAAAAAAAATAAAGGAAACAAACATTGGCGGGAATTATTCGACACTAACGGTAAGCAGGGGAAGGCGACAAAATAAAGAGATCAAGATGTAAGAATCAGAAAATGATTGAAACGTCGCAATATTTAATTTAAACTTTATACGACTTCTTCAACAATATATCTCTCATCACTTTCATATTCTCACCAAACACTTTTAGATCTTCCTCTGTTTCATCAACCAAACACTTTCAGTCTTCTTTTTTTATATATTTAAATATTTAAATTAATCTAACTCTCTCTCACCTTAGAAAAAACACAAGATCAAGGGTCATCGACCCATAGTTGCCATTCCTAAACTTAATTTAACAATTCTTATAGAAATCTTCTTTTTTTTTTCTTTTTCTGGATTTGATTTGGGAAATGGGGAGTAGTTATAATTATTACAGAATGTTCGGGTGTTTTAACCGGAAATTCAAGATCAGGGAGAGGGAGGCACCGCCGGACGTGAGGGATGCATTTTGCCGGTACACGGGAAGAGGGACCCACATGAACGCGGATCAACTTCTTCGATATTTATTGGAGGTACAAGGAGAGGAAGGATACACGGTTAAAGATGCGGAGCAAATAATACAGCAAGTTGCAAGTAGGCGGCACCATCTCATCAGGCGCCTCAACCATTCTCTTGAACTCGATGATTTCTTTTATTTTCTCTTTCAGGATGATCTCAATGGACCCATCAAATTCCAGGTTCTCTTTCTTTTGTGCAATATATTTTTTGGTAGGTCTTCAAATTACTATTAGATTTGTCTTGACAATTTGTCGTTCCAGGTACACCATGATATGACTGCTCCATTGCAACATTATTTCATCTATACAGGTCACAACTCCTACCTAACTGGAAACCAACTGAGCAGTGACTGTAGTGAAATTCCTATAGTTAAGGCTCTCGAAAGAGGTGTCCGAGGAATAGAATTGGACTTATGGCCAAGCTCAGGGAAAGATAATATTCATGTTCTTCATGGAAGGTACAATATATGCTCCTGATTTGTAATATATGGCTTTATAGGGTATATCTGTAGTGAGGTTCATTTCTGTTTGACATGATAGCAATCTAATTATAACTAATGAAGTAGCATCTCTTCAATTATCTGGAATTATCATTTCTTATTAAATAAATCCGTTCTATCACTTGTTTCTTTACCAAATAGATTATTGTTATACCGTATAAGTGGTTAAAAGAACAAGTAGTATAAAGCTGAGTTACCGCGTGTAATGTTCAAAGTAACTAAGCATTTGTGTGCAGTCTCTTATGCTCTCTGGTGTCCAATGTCTGAAGTTCCAAATTTAGACTTCAATTTGTACGGGTCCCTTACTTTTGTTGAATGATTCCAGTTCTAATCATTTGCAGGACCCTGACCACACCAGTGCCACTTCTTAAATGCTTAAAGGCCATTAGAGATCATGCTTTTGTTAAATCGCCTTATCCTGTCGTAATCACCTTGGAAGACCACCTGACACCAGATCTTCAAGCTAAAGTTGCAGAGGTTAGAATTCAGTTCCCTTTGTGGATAACTACTTGAAATATTACATATTTCTTTTTAATCTAGTTTTAACTCCTGTCCGCACTCCTGGGTTCCCCTTTGTTCCCCTAGATGGTTATCCAGATCTTTGGAGAAATGCTATATTATCCTCAATCAGAGTGCTTAGAGGAATTTCCTTCACCTGAAGAGCTTAAGAATCGGATTATTCTCTCTACAAAGCCACCCAAAGAGTACCTTGAGTCAAAGCATCAGAGAGACTTGTCTCCAGTGGGAAAAGATTCATTAATTGGAGAGGACCTTTTGAAGAAGGAGAAATCAGAAATTGGCGTCGAGGATCATGACACTGATGAAAGGGTAAAACGACATTAAACAGTCTCTTGATTTTCTTATATCGAGATGCTGATCTGATTTTATGTGCCATTTTAACTGGATGCTAGAGTGATAGCGATCAAGATGATGAAGATGGTGATACGTCCAACGATCAGCAATCATCCCAACCAGGAGCACCTAAGTACAAGAGTCTGATAGCAGTTCATGCTGGGAAGGCAAAACATGGTTTGAAACGTGCACTAAGAGAGGGAAGTAACAAAGTAAGTCGTCTTAGTTTGAGTGAACAAGAACTTGAAAGAGCTGCAGAAAATTATGGAACAGATTTGGTTAGGTACTCCACAATTTTGTGCCATATATAAAAATGAATGATTGATGAGAATGCTTTGGTGTTCTTGACTGAGTTTCCTCTTCATTCTTTCATTTTCTAGGTTCACACAAAAGAATATTCTAAGGGTGTACCCTAAGGGAACAAGAGTAACCTCCTCAAATTTCAAGCCTATGAATGGCTGGATGCATGGAGCTCAGATGGTAGCATTTAACATGCAGGTTAGTTTGAACTTCTGAATGCCAGTGCATCCAGAGGCAGATATACAGTACTGGCACCTGTTTCATTTGAAGCCAATTGGCACCGGTTTCATTTGAAGTCAATATTTTCGACGTAGAGCATAAATTTATGTGTAAAAGTCTACTAAAATTGCAAAAAATAGTAGATATGAACTCATAACTTTTAAAATATAGTGGGTTCAATGCTAAGAACCTTAAAGGTATGAACCCATAAAACTTAATTCCTGGATCCACCTCTAGACTGCATCACAACGTTATATTCCCTGAACTTGCTTTTGCTCCATGAGATCTCATTTGTGTATTCCTTATTCTTGTCTCGCTTTCTCCTCTTCTGCCAACTTATCATTTTATTTCCCCTGCAACTACCTTCTTATTTTAACCATTTGTTCACTCTTTTTGTAGAAGTAAGAAAAACTCCTTAATTGAAGGGTTATGTCCAGCAACTTGGTAAATAAACTTACTCACAATTTTCCCTGGGTGGTAAACTAAGATATATGTTTGTACAATGTTG
The DNA here is from genome assembly GCA_018107945.1 of Datura stramonium. Lineage (NCBI taxonomy): Eukaryota > Viridiplantae > Streptophyta > Magnoliopsida > Solanales > Solanaceae > Datura > Datura stramonium. The sequence goes on from JACEIK010013660.1 coordinate 22,170, forward strand.
TGAGGATATATGCAAATATTTAAGAATTTGGCACATTGTTGTGTGCACTAACATCATGATAGTATGTGGTGTTTGTCAGAAGTTCTTGTGCAGGCTGCTGTATATCAACCAAAATGCAGACTTGCATCTAAGATACTATACCAGCTCTCTGCAGCTTGAGCTTGTTTGACAAACATTACATTTAAGGGCATCCATGCCTTACATTGATCATTTCGATTGCTTCTGCATTTCTTTGTCGCCCTTAGAAACTTCTCTTTCTTAAATGTGTGCCAGTGAATATGATTTAATTGATAATTAGACTATTCTATCTCCCGATTTTATCTTTTTTAATCAATTTGATTCTGTATCTTCTGTCTAATTTCTATATTAACTGTATAATAAATAGGGATATGGGAAGTCACTTTGGATGATGCACGGAATGTTTAGGTCTAATGGAAGCTGCGGCTATGTGAAAAAGCCTCGTTTTCTCATGGATAAAGGCCCACACAATGAGGTATTTGATCCTAAAGTAAAATTGCCAGTGAAGAAAACTTTACAGGTAAGCAAAATGTCTTTTCATGTGGAGAGCTTAGAAAATTTCAAGATAATTAATATGATGGTATTGCTGAAGAAGAAGAATTCTTTTTTAAAAATTTTCTGCAGGTTAGAGTATATATGGGAGATGGATGGCGCTTGGATTTCAGTCATACACACTTTGATGCCTATTCGCCACCAGATTTCTACACCAAGGTTAGTGACTCATTTGGTTACCTGAATTGACACACTCCTTGTGAGACCATGCTTTGAGAAGCTAGATCTTGATTAGATCTACTCTGATCTTTCCGTTGAGTTTATACAAGTGATATGGTGTTGTAGCCTTCATGAATAGTTCATAGTCTAGTTTCTTTTTTTCCAGAATTCAGTACATTAACATATCAAGATATCTAGCACCTGGTAAATAACATTTTGCTGGAAAAGAATTTGCTGGAAAAGAAGGGGAAAAAAAGAAGAAATCTGCATCATGTTCAAGTAAATAAGATGATACCAAATCCTAATTGAAGGAGTATTTGTGCCTCCCACGTATAACTATTCAATTGTTGGTTAACATAATAGTCATCGTAGTTGTCATTCAAGTATACCTGTTGTACTTTATCAATATGTATTTTATAACACGCTCGTTAAAGAAATGCCCACTTTTAAAATTGATCCTTGTGTGGCAGCTATATATAGTTGGAGTGCCTACAGATGCTCGTAAGAAAAAGACAAAGATACTGGAGGATGACTGGTGTCCCATATGGGATGAAGAGTTTAATTTCCCTTTGACAGTGCCAGAGCTGGCTTTGCTTCGAATTGAAGTACGAGAATATGATATGTCGGAGAAGGATGATTTTGGTGGACAGACATGTTTGCCTGTCTCAGAGTTAAGAACTGGGATCCGATCAGTCCCTCTCTATGATAAGAAGGGTCAAAAGATGAAATCTGTTAGGCTTCTCATGCGATTTCAATTTGTGTGAACTGCAAAAGTTTTTTTTTCTTTAGTAGCACGTAGGAATTTTCTCTTGTACACATGCTTGATTGTTTATTGTATTTTACATCCTTCATGTAATTTGCTGCATGTCCAGATTCTGTACAGTGGGTGATATTGCTGTATTATTAGGAAGGAGAAACAAAGCTTCAGGGATGAAGTTATGGGATTGTGAGTTTGTGACTTTTGTTTTGTACTCTTGTTAACAGTGATATATGTTCAGGTATCAAAATGAGGCAGAAAATACAGTTTTACTCTTATAAAGCAAACCAAAACAAAAATTGCCGATGAGAATATTTGAGAAAATTCTTTGGCAGAGGATGAAAGGTTTTAGATAAATCATTTGACACATTCTTGCCGGTATAACTACAATTGATAAATTTAACGAAAAATGTGAAACAAAAGAAAAGATTTAACACACAATTAACGTCCTCTTAGCTAACATGCTAGCTGGAAAAATTAGTTGAGGCAACCTGTTAAGTGTTGTAAGTCAATACAACAATAGATTAGTCCTTTAAGTATGATTAGTTGTTAGTCAGTTAAAGAATGAGTTAATTAGTTATGAGTTGTAACTACTACAACTTCTACAATCAGCCTATATAAAACTCATTTTGTATGTTGTATGGAATCACAAGAATAATAGAAAGAGTTTCTTCTGCTCACTTCATCTTCTTCCTCTCGATCTTCTCTTCTTTCTCTTCTTCTTCTTGCATGAAGAATATACACCCTTGATTTCTCTTCTCAAATAACAACATGGTATGAGAGTTTTGAGAAAGAATCTGTGACTCGGAGATCTGTAATTGTCTCAAATCTGTTCTTCATACTTTAGAAATTCTGATCTTCATCAAGAAGTTCTCTAGAAAACTTTGGGAATTCTATTCTTCATCAAGAAGTTCCCTGGAAAATTACTTGCTTTCGCAATATTCAAAATCAAATTTCTACGATACAGAATCATGGCAACTAATGGAGAACAAACCTCTCAAACTGATGAAACAAATACAATATCTACTTAGACAATATGGTATTAACTATAATCACACCTTGTTTCTGCATTCTTTTGATGTAAGTGAGATTCAAATAATCTCCTTCCAATTGACTGGCATAGGTACTTAGTCCGAAAGTTAGTAAAGCATGCGCCAAAGGGCG
>JACEIK010013664.1:0-24794 GCA_018107945.1 Datura stramonium
TTTCACCCCGTATTCCTATTCCTGTGGGTTCGACAATCCGGTTCTTTAAAAGAGCCACTTTATTACTTGTACGACCCGTACACTTGCGGGCTCATCAGTATCTTAAAGACATGGAAGAACTCAAGATGTGAAAAGTTGTTATGAGTCATAGGAGCAAGGTACGAGGCATACCAAGACACTCGTAGAAAACTTCAGAAGATGTCAAAGTTCTCAAGCCAAACTTGGATTGGATTGTACGACTCGTGGGATCATGTTACGAGTCATATCAGCTGGCAAGACTTAGCCAATTCTACAGAAAATCAAGGAATGTGCGAGACAAATGCACGACCCGTACAATCTTGTTACGAGTTGTATGATGAGTCATAAGATGTGTCGGCACCAGCTTTGGTTATTTCCCTGTTAACGTAGGAAGAAAATTTCATTGTTTGTATAAATATGTTTTATGTTTCTATTAGGTAAGAGAGGGTCAGAATTAGTTGATTGTCAATTTCTATCAAGTTTGTAATTAGTTTTTGACAACATTGGAGAGTAATTCTTGAGAATCAAAACTTGGATTTCTCAATTGTTCTTGATTTTGTTCATCATATTCTATTGTAATATTAATGGTAGGTTTTCTTTCAATCATCATTGTAAGTATTTAATTATATGTTTTTCAATGAATACTAATCACAATATTACATGAGAGGTGATGTGTCGTGATTTTATGACACTTTCGACGCTTAAAACCAAGAAATTCTGCACATTGTAGGTATGTTTATATGGGTATGATGTGTTTTCTTCTTAATGTGCAGGAAAATAGGTTTGGAAGTAAATTTGGTCGGATTAATGCTAAAAATAATTGAAGGGTGACTGCCAGGAACTTAACGAGTCATTGGAAGGAGGCACGACCCGTTGCTTAAGGCGTGGGCAAAAGATGGAGTTTGGAAGATACGAGGCAGTGTACTTGACAAGTTGGAGGCACGACTCGTTACCACGAGTTGTCATGAGATGAAACGACTCGTTGGCAGACCACTGGACCCATACGTGAAGTGCACTGGAGTTTTGAAGGAGTCAGTCCATAAGGGACCTAACGACTCGTGATCAGACACGAAAAGTCGTTAGGTGACCCCTTACCACAACTGGGTGCGATGTTGAGGACAACTAATGAAAGCAAGGAATGACTCGTCAGAAGGCCTAACGACCTGTCACCTAGCACGTTGCCACTGCTGACCTGATTTCTAATTTTATTTAGGAAAAGGATTTCTTAAAACTATAAATACCCAATTTAGGTTTATTTTTAGGATACGATTTTTTGAGGGGATCTAGAACGATTTTTGAGGCGATTCTTGAGAGAATTTTCGTACAATTGTCTTGATTCAAGAAACAAAAGCAACATTGGAGTTTTATTCGATCTATGTGTTTTTTATTCTACAATAATTTGTAAGTTTCAATTATGATTTCTTCTATATTTTGTGATTGTGATAATACAAACATGAGTAGCTAAACCCATAAACTAGGTTTTTGGGAACCAAGATGAATTAACACACATAGGTAATAATACTTAGTGATTCTTGAACGGGGTTTTATGCATGTATTGTTTTTCCCTTCGTTTTGATTGATTCTTGACAGTTGCAAACGTTGGGACTTGCCTTATTCTTATTTACCGAACCAAGGAGGTATAGAATGGGAAAAAGGATTAACAATGAAGATTTGAGGCTATCAACCCTCATCTAATAGCCTGAACTTGTCTGGGGATAGCTAATCCGATATTAAGGGTAAGGGTTAACCAAAGTACACCCGTATACGAACCAAGTTGCGTGGTGAAAATCATCTAAATAGGGGACCAACCATTTAGGTGAACCTAACTTACCAATGTTGCATGTTAAACACCAGAATAGATCACTAGTGTATAAGCCTTGTGGTTATGAAATATTTGGGAACACAATCCTAGTCAAATCGTTAATTGAATACAAACCAAATTTGATTTCAATATTCAGCACTTTTACTTTATTTATTATTCTATATTTTTTCCCCTTTGAAAATAAGTAAATCAATAGTAATAGTTATTAGCATTAACCTAAGTTATTACCATATTACCGGTGGGATCGACCTCAACCTTTGTTGGGTTCTATATTTGACAATCAACCGCTTATATCTCAATTGTGAGGTTTTTGTTTATTGTGTTAACTTTACTATTGGTTATTGTTTCTTTTTTTATTTTTTTTCTTTGTTTTTGTTTTTGTACTTAACAGGTCTAGCCCATGGAGGAGTCTTTGTTTCTCGATGACTTAGCAGCTGTTCTGATGGGCAATGAGGCTGAGGAGATTAATGGGAGTGAGGAGATTGTAAATGCACTTTCTGGCATAGGGTCATACACTTACACTCCGAAGAATATCAATCTTGATTTGAAAAATTGGGTGACCCCACCAGCCAAGCCATCTAATGAGGAGCCTCCAATGTTGGAGCTCAAAGCACTCCCATCCCATCTACAGTACGTATTTTTGGGAGCCGGTCACACTTTACCCGCCATTGTTGCAGCTGACTTGGAGGAATGGCAAGTGGAGGTTTTGGTCTCCGTCTTGAAGAGATACAAAAAAGCTATTGGGTGGACTATTGCAGATATTATTGGAATCCCAACCAGTATTTGCACTCACAAGATCCAGCTAGAACCAGATTGCATCCCAAGTATTGAACATCAACATAGGTTGAACCCACCTATGCAAGAGGCGGTCAAGAAGAAAATCATAAAGTGGTTAGATGCAGGTGTGGTTTATCCGATTGCAGACAGCAAATGGGTGAGCCCAGTCCAGTGTGTACCAAAAAAAGGAGGAATCACAGTGGTCCCAAATGCAAACAATGAGCTCATTCCTCTAAGACCAGTCACCAGTTGGAGAGTATGCATTGATTATAGAAAGCTGAACCGGTGGATGCAGAAAGATCACTTCTGATGCCATTCATGGACCAAATGCTAGATAAATTTGTAGGTAGAGGATGGTATTGTTTCCTTGATGGGTATTCAGGGTACAATCAGATTTTTATAGCCCCTGAAGACTAAGAGAAGACCACATTCACTCGTCCATACGGTACATTTTCTTTTAAGAGGATGTCGTTTGGGTTATGTAATGCACCCGCCACTTTTCAGCGTTGTATGATGTCCATATTTTATGACATGGTGGAAGACATCATCGAATCATTGATGATTTTTATGTGGTGGGTGACTCATTTGAGGACTGTTTGGCTCATTCGAGCAAGGTGCTTCAGAGATGCGAAGAGAAAAATTTGGTGCTTAACTGGGAAAAGTGCCATTTCATGGTGAAGGAAGGAATAATGCTAGGCCACAAGATTTATGGTAAGGGTATGGAGGTAGATCGGGCCAAGATTGAAGCGATTTCTAGTCTACCACCTCCAATTTCTATGAAAGGTGTTCGATGCTTTTTGGGCCATGCAGGTTTCTACAGAAGATTCATCAAGGACTTCTCCAAAATTGCACATCCATTGTGTAAGCTACTTGAGAAGGAGGTGAAGTTTGTTTTTGACGAGGTTTGTCTGAAGACGTTCGAATGTCTAAAAGAGAGATTGACCACGGCCCCCATTATCGTGGCACCTGACAGGTCTTTGCCTTTTAAAGTGATGTGTGATGATAGCAGTGTGGCCCTAGGAGTTGTGTTGGGCCAAAGGTGTGAAAAGATTTTTCATCCAATTTATTATGCTAGCAAGGCTCTTAATGCAACTCAAAAAAATTATACCATGACAGAACAAGATTTGTTGGCTGTAGTTTTTGCATTTGAGAAGTTTCGGGCATACTTGCTTGGAACTAAGGTGATAGTCCACACAGACCATGTAGCTTTGAGATATCTGATGGACAATAAAGATGCCAAGTCATGGTTGATTCGATGGGTTTTGCTGCTATAAGAGTTCGAGTTTGAGGTAAAAGACCGAAAAGGGACTGAAAATTAGGTTGCAGACCACTTATCCAAATTAGAGCTTGATGCAGCACTTAGAAACGAGCATGATATAGATGACGCATTCCCAGACGAGCAGGTTCTAGAGGCATCCCAAGATCTCATCCCATGATTTGCAGACTTTGCTAATTATTTGGTGAGTTATGTTGTACGGAGCACTTATCTTTTCACCAGAGAAGAAAGTTTATGTCCGACGTGCAGAAATTCTTCTGGGATGAGCCCTACTTATTCCGCATATGTGCTGATGGGTTTATTCAAAGGTGCATGCCCAAGGTAGAGATGATAAGTATATTGGAGGCATGAAACTCATCCCCTATTGGTAGCCACCACAGCGGGATCCGCACAGCCCACAAAATTCTATAATGTGGGTACTATTGGCCAACAATTCACCAGGATGCACACGAATTTGCAAAGGCATGTGATGCATGTCAAAGACAAGGAGGCATATCACGGAGGCATGAGCTTCCTCTTACTCCCATCCTCATTATTGAGCTATTTGATGTATGGGGCATTGATTTCATAGGCCCATTTGTGATCTCAAACAAGATGAAGTATATACTTGCCGTTGTTGACTATATTTCAATATGGGTGGAAGCAGTTGCTCTACCAAACAATAAAGGGAAAAGTGTCACGACGTTCTTGAAGCGAAATATATTTTCAAGATTCGGGACCCCTAGAGCCATCATTAGTGATGGGGGTTCGCATTTCTGTAACCGGTTGTTTTGCTATTTATTGGGAAAATATGGGGTCAAACACAGGGTGGCCACACCCTATCATCCGCAGTCTAGTGGGCAGGTTGAAGTCACCAACAGGGAGATAAAGACTATTTTGGCAAAGGCTGTGAATGTGGCCCAGGACGAGATTGGGCAAGAAAGCTAGAGATGCTTTATAGGTCCTCTTAGGACCGCACTTCAAGACTCAGATAGGTATGTTTTACTGTATCAACTTATTTATGGTAAATCATGTAATCTCTCGGTCGAACTTGAGCATAAAGCTATGTGGGCTCTCGAAGTTGAATTTGGATCGAAATAGAGAGCTGCGAACTTGAGGGCTTGATCGGTTGAATGAGTTAGATGAGTTTTTGTTTGAGAAGCCTGAGAGTTAAATTTACAAACTAAGGATGAAACTTCGGCCTTATTAGGAAAATCGAGAAAAGAGAATTGATCTAGGGTGATATGGTGCTTTTGTTTAATTCTAGACTTTGGTTGTTTTCTTGAAAGTTGAAGTCTAAGTGGGGCGGGACGCTAAGTGGTCCAAGTATTCTCCCATGGGGCAATCGAATTCGAAAACACTTGATGACAAATGAGTTCAAGGTAAATGAATTGAAGTAGGTAAAAGCTTATTTGGGGAGAAGTAGAAGAACTCAAATTGGTAGACCTATGGACTTTAAGTGAAGTACGAGTAACTCGAGTGACTTGCGTTGTGCCGCGACGTTAAATCGGGCCGTATGGGAGGCAACCCATAGAGGTGTTTGGGTGAAGTACGAATTGGCCAAAACACCCACGCCGTTAACGACGTTAAATCAAGCGCTTTTTGGGAGACAACCCAAGTTATAAATGTAAGAAAAGAGGATTAGTGTGAACATATTTTGATGGGTGCAGGTGAGTAAGATGGAAAATTTGAAGTTGGAACCTAAAACTAGAACTTCGGTTACAGTGCAGGAAAAATCACAGTCGTCGTTTGACTTGACGGCTCGTTTAGCCAATTCGTGAAGGCTGAATGGGGAGCAGGTGATTTCACGAGTCGTTTCTCCAAGGAACAAATCGTTTACTCCTATCCGGTACATTAGATCTAAGAAGTGAATTAAAAGAAAAAGGGTGATAACGGCTCACTCAACTAATCGTTGGGAGACCAAGCAGTCGTTAAGTGACCCATCGTGAGCTACATCGATTCATGGACCACGACTTGAACGCGACTCGTTGGAGTAGCACACGAGTTGTTACTTGAGTACGTTAGGTCCCGAGGTAGGTTAACTTTAACTTGGGCCACGGCGAGAGTGGGAAAATTTTTAAAATAAAAAATCAACACCACCGGTTTCCATTTACATACTCCCCACAAACAAAACTTCAAACAATTCCTCTTCTCTACCTCTTCTTTTTCAATCCAAACTCATTGACAAGTTCTTCACCATTGCACACATATTCACCGAAGCACACTCACAACTGCTATTGCACTCCATCTACGATAAATCCAAATTGTAAGTAATCTTCACCATGAAAATTTCCGAATGTCATTGCAAATTAATCAAAATTTTGAAGACTCAATGTATGTGAATGAGCTTGAATGTACTTCGATTTATATCATGTTTATATGTGCCTCGTGATGTAGATAAACCTAGGAAGAGATAAACATTGAATTTCGATTGTATGTCACCTAGGTTGATTTTTTATTGAGTTTTTGTGTTTGTGGGATTTAAATTGAAAAGAAAAGGAAGATGAACAAGAACTCTTCAGCATGAGCCACATCAAATTAGTTGGTCACCAAATGACTCGTTATGTAACTTCGTCTGATAGGAAAATTAAATTCTTTGAGGCGGTGTGCTTAGCAGTGACCTAACAACTTGTTGCCTCTAGTAGCATTTCGTTGGGACAAATCATCAAGTACCTTTGGACCTAATGGAAAAATGATCGGCCTGGAAGTGCAGTGACTTCACGGGTGTTGCCGGAGGCAGCGACTCATTTAGTCACCCATCGGGACCAGACTTGACTTATAAATGTTTTTACATTTCATCTCATCTTGTGTACTAACGATTTTTCCCACAGGTACAATGGCTCCTCGAATACGCCCAAAGAAGGGTCAAACCAAAAAGCGGGTACTTGAGCCCTCAACCATCATGCGAAATTCGGCGAGGATGATCCATCCTCCTACGAAGAGTCGAGTGGCTCGATTGAGGAATATGAGTATCGAAGGAGAAGCTAGTGAGGAGGACGACAAGGACTAGGGCTCAGCAAACTTTAAAATCGGCAGCCACAGTCGATACTCCCACTCCACTTGTAAGAGAATCGCCCGGCCGTACTAATGAAAGCGCTAGGAATCTTCTGCACTTGTTCTTGAAGGCTCCCACAGTGGGCATAATACAAAGAGAGTTGATGAATCGCATGCTCGGTGAGACTCGACAATGAGTTAGTTGAGACATTGGGCACATCAAATGAGCAAATGAGAAATGTGAGGAGATGGTGTGTCCATGGAATATGGTCTATATACAAGCGAGATATCACTCCCAACTAGGCAATCCAAAGAGGAGCATATACGAGGAGCCAAAATTTTGGTCACTGCGAGTTGAAAGATCTCCTTTGAGCTACAAAGTTTTGAAAATATAAGTTCGGGTTGAATTGGCCAGGAGCAATCGGTGATTACAACCCATGCCTAGTCGGGTTTTATGTAGCATATGCAACCCACCGCCTGGCGGTTGGCACTCGGAGGCCCGGATTGGAAAGAGCCCGCATTGAATCAAGTGTTGGTGCGTAGGGCTGTGATATATCGAGGAGATGATTTCGGGATGCTATATGGGCGGCTTATCATGCTCAGGTGATGAACACGGTAGAGAGTTTGATCATAGAGGTACATACGAGTGAGCAAAGTAAAAACTAAAAAGTTGAATAGCATGGAGCGTACAACGGTACACTTGGATCTCTCGAATCATTGCCAGGGTTTGCTAGTTGAATAGTTTTGCATGGTACGAGTTGTAGATAAAGAAGGCCACTTTGAACTTTTAGGCAAAATTTTGGTGGTCCTTTGGTGAGGCACAGGGTGGTACCAACAAGTAATGGCAATATAGCGACATAATGGAGGGTATGCAATCAAATTTCCAGTGATTCATTATAAGGAGATTCGATGGCTATAAATGATAGTACGATGATTCCCTTCCTGTTTGATTGATAGACTTTTTGGGAGTCTGAGTGCCCGAGTTGCCATCGATTGACAGTAGGTGATCCGAAGATTTACCGATACTTGGGTTGATTCGAGATGACACAAACCCGAGTATCAAGGAGCAAGGACTCGGGCAAGCTTTGCATCCTGCGAAGCGACCATAATAAACGAGAGGCATTTGGCAGCGGGATGCGGATTGATGCAACTACGGTTTGGCCGAGCTAGCGAGTTGAGCCTGCGAGGGTAGAGGCAGTGAGGCTACGGATGTAGCGGATACCTCTATAGGCTGTCGATGATCCCAAGTTATTGTTATACCCAGAGAACACAAAGGATAAAACCCGGGGGAATCAAACGGAAAAATGCGGAAAATGTTGCACGACAGATCAAACTCGTGAGAGACCCCACGAATCGTCAAGTGGCTCGTGGGAAGATTTGGATTGTGCTAAGGAGTTGAGGTCCCCACGGGCATGGGAATGACTCGTGGCCCGCCAACCACCAGGTCCTCGGGTCCCCAGTAGGATGAGGATGGAGTCCCCACCTATGAAGTTTTGACTAGTGTACCTAACGGATGGACCCCACGGTCGTGGCCGGCCCCATTATTTCCGTGAGGTGAGTCGCGAAGCGAGCTCATGGGGTTCTAGCATAGATGAAGTGTACTTAACGAAGGGTAGCAGTCGTATCCTAGGGAAAGTCGTCATGTCTCGTTAAGAGCCAAAGAAGGAAACTTTCTAGTGGACTTGATGAAATGACGAGGACGACTCATTGATCGTCGGAGTGCTTTGTTGAGGCCATCGCTTCGGTTATTTTTACGTAAATAGTAAGGGCCTTCTCGTAATTTCCTACACTCCTAAGACCTAAACTAAGTCATTTTGAGGTCGGAACGGGGGTCTTTTAAGGGGATTCAACCATGATAAGCCTCATTTGATACTTGTAAGTGTAGAGAGGAAGGAGGAAACATAAATTTCAAGTGCTCACCTTCAAGTTCTTCAAGTTCCCATCTAGGGTTGCACAGGGGAATTAGGAAACAAGGATTTTCAGGTTTGTGGGGTTTGAATGGGTAGTTTGGTCCCTACCCATGCCCATTTCTTTCCATTTCGTATGTTTAATTTTTCTAACTTCTTATGGGTCTTAACCCCATTTGCATGATTCATAAAAGTTTACATGAGCTTGTGGTATTATGTTCCAATCATTGGGTTTTAAAGTGTTTGGGTGATTTTATTTTTATATATTTTATATTGTACGATTTAAGACCCTAAAGGTATGGATGCCTAATCATGAAGAGTTTTAGAAAAATCCATGTTCTTAATGATCCCGCAAACTTAATACAAATGTTTGAATTCCAAGTATGTCTTCACGTTTTCCATCCCTCATGTTATCATGATCATGTTTCGCATAAATTTAAGCATTTCAAGAATGATTAAGATCTTGGGCAATGCCCATATGTTGTGTATGATTTATGAACCACTTGACTTTGGGTGACTCACGGGCCATAATTCCATGGCTAGTATTATGAATTTTCAAGAATGATATGATTTTCATGATTAAATTATCCAAGCATGTTTATGTATAGTTTCTATGAGCACGTGCATTTTGGGAGTAGTACTTACTGAGTAGGTTCGGGGCCTAGGTTACCCCCGAATCTCGGAACACTACGTGCCACTATAGGATTATATTTGGAACCTCCTTAGTGGCTGGACCTAAGCCCTACGGGGCCTTCATGAGTATTATCATGCCATGGTTCCTTACCTTGGAAGGTACGGCAGGCCTCTCGACTAGGCGTACAAGTCGGACTTCATATGTGTTTATGTGGAGTATGTCGGTTATAGAAATCTCCCATTGTTCCTCATGGTTTTGAATTATGCATGATTATGTTCTTTGGCTCAAGTTATGATTTATGAAATGTTTTCCCCCGCACGTTATGACTTTGATAGGTTTTATGAATATTTTTAAATTGGGCCTTACGATATGCTTATGATTAGAGTTTTATGATCATAGTGTCCCCACTCCTATAACTTTTATGTTTTAAGCATTATTTTGCATACCTTACATACTCGGTACTTTTCAGTGCGCCCATATATTTTTAGGATCGGTTGCGAGCTCGGCATCATCCCTAGTTCGTGCTCGGTTTAGCTAAATCTCTGATGGTGAGTCCTCACGAATTCAGAGCTACCATGTTCGTTATTTAATTATCTTACGTTTTGCCGAATGTTTGGGTTAGTTGGGGTCTTGTCCCTTCAACCGTCTTTTATGATTATAGGCTTTCGAGACTTATGTAGTATATTATCGAGTGATGAATGTATTTCGGTTAGTCGTTTCCTTACAATTCACTTGATACGATTTTAGGGATGGTTTACTGATTGATAAGTTAGTTTTCCCCAATATATGAATGAATTATTATTATAACTACGCCATGGGTTGACTTCTTTGGGTGTCGGGACTCCTTGTCCCATGTGATCGGTGTACTCTCGGGTCGTGACAAACTTGTCTCGAGAGAAATAGGATTTGTGATGTGTCCTAGAGTCTAAAAATTGCATTTGGTAGAGTCTTTTTCATTGGTGTGAAGCGTAACACGCTTATGACGAAGAGGCTAATAAACATTTTAGGAATATTCCCTTCTTTCATTATTTATGTCGTGCGGTGAAAATCTCTCCCTCCTTATAATTCGTGCGTTTTTCCATTATAGAAAATTATGGCTCCTAGTAGTATGATAGGAAGGAGGAACAAAAAAAAGCCGTGAAGGCCCTTGAGAGTTGGCCATGACAATGGGCGCCCGGCAAGCCCCACTGTTCGGAGCCAGGCACTGAGCAGTTGCCATCACCATTTACGGTGGCTATTCTAAGCGCATGCCTTAATTTATAAGGTCAACATGTTACACCCCATAAATTCTAGATACATAGATGGCTTTATTCGTGTGTTGGTTAAGCATATTTGAAAGCCATGCACACTTTCTGAAAAGGCAGGAAAGATCGGGCGAAGAGCACAGCAGACCATCACGGAAGGAGCCGGGCGAGCCCACTCCGCGATGGTAAAGCGTGTCACCAGGTGAGGCCCTCACGCGTTGGCTGCGTGACACGTTGGGCCTGTCCGAGGCCCAAGTATATAAAGCCACTTGGTTATTTATTAAATCATCAAATAATTCCAATCGCGAGAAGGAGACGGAGAGGGCATGAGTAATTTTAATTTTCATTCGATTAAGCCATCAAACATAGTCCAAATCAAATTAACCTCGGATAACCGAGGTATTTAGCGGCAAGGAGCATTCCCTACGGATTTAGTTTAACGAAATTGGTGACAAATCATCGTGCTACCGGAGCTAAGGTAAGTGGAATTGCTCCAAATTTGTCAATGTGCTCCTAGCCTTAAAGTGAATACTTCTCCCTTGTTGGACTTTCGAGAAATAGCACGTTTTGACCGTCTTTCGATAAGCCTAAGTTTGGGCTATTAATATATCGAAAGTGATGTTTTCTTTCATAATATTGATGTATTTGAACACGTCAGCATATATGTGAATGTAGTTGGGAGAAATGGTAGATCTTGCAGTAAGACTCATAGATGGTAGGATAAGCTTGAGGTTAAGGTATGTAAAAACTGAGTTTCTTGACAAGAGATTAGCATCTTTAGCCTTGTATATCACGATGAAGCTCCATAATAGAATTCCGGAGTTGAATGTGTTGAGTATTGTGCAAGTTAAATGCATCACGGTTTGCGTTGGCCTATCCTACTTAGTCCGAAAGATGGCCAAAATCGCGCCAAGTGGCGGGTTAGCATTCCGGACCCGTATATTGATGTATACGATTAGCAAGCATGTTGTTAGAATAATATGACAGATAATCAGAATACAAGTTAGTAAAGTAAAATCAGATAGAGAGATAGTATCACGGCTCACAGTTAGCCATTCGGACAGATGATATCTTGGCTCTGAATTGCTTGTACGGACGAGAGAGTACTGGCTGCAAATTAGCCATGCACACACAGATAAAGATCCTTAGTTCAAATATAAACAGTATGAGAATCGGTTTAACATAGAAACATATCGAATAAGAAATCGGATTACAGATAGTATTTTCGGTTAAACATGCTTGCTATATATGTGCTATTGATTGTTTGAGACTTGGTTGTGTCGGAGGGCCCCTTTGAGCGTCCTCGCCGCCCCTAGGTTGGTAATCGTGTCGCCCACTGAGCGGGTGGGTTTACGTCACTCCCAGAGGAGTGGCATGTCGTCCTAGTTTGGATGAAGATGGGATGAAGCTTTCCCCATATCGGGCGGCTCGGCATTGTGTCTGAAAGCCTTCCAGCCTTGCGCTAGCGCCTAGAGGCTTGCGGTCGGATGCGGTGATTCTGAGATACAGTTATAGGAGTCCTCAGGACTCGAACACGATTATTTATATCGGCGGCTATAGCCGGCGGAGAACCCGGGGCGACAGAGTGTAAGTTAGCGAGATGAGTGGAGGCGACTTATTTTGGATGTTTTTGACCCGGATAGGGGCGTATATAAGAGTTGCTTTCTTAGCGCCATCGGCTTATGGAGGTTGGTATTGGCTCTTGCTTGCTACATATATATGTATTTATGTGCTACTATATTAGTTGTAGACAGCGGCCGCCGCGTCTACAGGTACGCTCATGCCCTATCCACGGCCTGGCGATTGATTCATATCAGCTCTTACGATTCGGTTATCTCCTTGCTGGCATGGGGTACTGGTGCTGTTATTTGTATTCGGTTGCTTTGCATACTTAGTACCGGTACGCCCATTAAGTCTTTGCATTACTTGTCTGCAGGTACCCATAGATGAGGAGGCGATCCTCGTGATTCCGGCCCGACCTATGGGGTCATCGGCTCCTATCATCCGGAGCTTGATATTGAAAGGTTGTAGTTCATTTTCTTTTGTTGTACGGTCTGGGTAGGTCGGGGCCACACATCCCGTCATTTATCATTAATCATAGAGAGCTTGCATATTGTATATATTTATCTCCTGTGGTCGGTTAGGCGGTCGTGTGAGGCCATGCGTTGTGTTCGATTGTTTAGCTTTATTGATTATGTGTTGGCCATGTGGTCATAGTCTTATAGTAGTGGTGACCTTGTCGGTCACGTGGTTATCTGATACTCTTTTATATTTAGTCTCCACAAATGACTAGGCTTGACATGGTGGCCTTGTCGGCCCGCATAGGTTCGTTGTTATGAGTATGATTACGGTTGTTTGTTGTTGCATTCCACCCAGGTAGCTATAGGCCCGATCGTGGGAGAGTTTATTGTTTTTCTGGCCAGTTATATAGCCCGTTGTCCAGGAAATGCGAGATAGAGGCGCAGCACGATTGTGCTCGAGGCTCATCGAGATAGTAGTCCCGGGTCCTACTAGGGCACCGGGGCAGTCCTTACCCCCAAGGCGGGCGTGACAAACTTGGTATCGGGGGAGTCATGTCCCGAGTCTGCAGCCGTGCTAAGTGTTAGAGCATGCGGATGGCCCCACACACAAGTGCACGTGGTCGAACAAGTAGTAAGTGGCTCAAGTAAGCCAAGTATCAATCCCACGAGGGAATTTGGACTACGGGAGCAAAATTACAAGTGTCAATTTCTTTGCAACTCTAAAAATGAAGACAACGGAAGTGTGAAAAAAAGTTTTTATATTTTGTAGACTAATTTTATACTAAGATAGAATAATTATACAAGTGAGTCGAACTATGAATGTGAGCATGCGAGGCTAAATGAGCATGAAATTAATTATTGACATACATGGTTTTATCTTTCTCGGTTGCTAGTGAACCTATGCCTATGGATTAAAACTCTAAGTATTTAGCTTGACTTAAGAACCCAGGAATCTTCACCTACATTTACGTGATAGAAGAAATTCATGTTCTAGCCATCTGAAACTGATTCCACATGACTAATACGACTGTCGGGTATATTTCTATCACAGAAGGTAAATCAATTCTCAATTTTCCCAAACAAAGAACAGATCATATCCTATTAATTCACAACTTTTCGGTTTAAGTGCTCTCTCATGTGAAACCGGACTTTTGGATTTACACTAACATTGGCCGGATATCGTACGGTAAGAGCAAGTAATAGAACAGCCATGAAAGAAAGATGGAAAAACTAGATAATCAACAAATACATTTCAATACAATTGTTCCTAACCTCGGCAAGAAGTGGAGATTAGCCACTCATTTGTGGATTAAACATCGTTAAGTAATTATAAATCATACAAACAATTGAAAAGAAAGAAGAAAGGGATGAGAAAACCCTAAGAATTTTCGTCCTCTCTCAGCATCTATAACCACGTTCTTGCTCCACCAAGTCAATAATTAAAAATGAACCTAAGTGTTCTGTGCACACCGGTGAGAATTTTTCCGGAATAACAAGCAACGTGTCACGGAGTGCATCGCCGGGCAATGCCTCGTGACACGGTCTGTGAGCTCTGGAATTTAGCCGTCTAGGTAATTTGTCCCCAACGTGGCACGGCATGCAACGCATAGCATTCCCAGCGTGCCACCGGTGCAAATACGCACCTTCTTTGGAATGTCAAGATCCGAAATTGATTCCAACATGCCACGGCACAATCGTGAACCCTCTCTAGAAATTCTTGAAGTTATATCTCCCGGACAGAATGCATCCGCGATGGCAGTGATGTCACGGCTCCATCGGAGCCTCTTTATTTCTTGCTTCTCCGGCCCCGCTTCCTTGCTCTCTCCGAGTCCATCTCGATTCCTCCCTACATGCATCTTAGCTCCATAAAAAGTATGTTTTCTGTAAAATAATGCTAATCATGTTGGTTGTATAAATTCACACTTCCTACAATTTACATGAGAATGTACAAACATTGTTGGATAAACAAGGCTCAAACGATGCATTTGAGTATCCTTGAACAATCAGCCTTGCCCCCGGATCACCTGCACCCACGCCCAGAAATCTTGTCTGTCCTCAGACAATACTCCCTACACCTAATGTAATTGAAATCCCATCATAGCTACTTTAACTCGACAATCCGACTACGGTTGCGATTATTATATTTCAATCCATCAAGAAAACATTAAGCTGGGAATCCATCTTTACAGCTGACATCAAAACATATCAAGACCTCTAGACATCACAAATCGACTCTCGTATCGGCAAACTCATGCACATTAGGCGCCAAGACATTCGACACGAATTTATTCTTTCGTCAAACATGTGCCCTCACACATAAGAGAGTTTCCCCTGTTTTTGTCCGAACTCTAAAACAATTCATGCCGGTATAGACACACACCATTTCGCTCACTCTCCCAAAAGAATTCACATGCATTGTGTCCATGAACCATAAGCTTTCCTCTAGTGATATTACTCCACTAATATTAGGACGCGTGATGTAAGATCACGTAGGACTTAACAGATTTATGTAATGTAGACTACGAAACTAGTATATCTTGGGCTAACCAATAATAATAACTAACATCTTTAAGCGCTTTTCAATACATCCCATCATATGCAGGCATAGTTCTTTCTTCCTCCTCCCCTTGCGGTCTTTCTTAGTCATTTTCCAACTTCTTCACGCACCCACACACCGGACAAACAGCAAAGATTAGTTATGTACTTTATTTTCTTTACATCGGCGGTACCTTTGACTCTTTTTCTTGCTTTTCACCACTTTGCTTTTTCCTCTTTTCATTTTCTTTTCACCATTTCACTCCTTTACCTTTGTGGGAAATTATTTTTTCTTGGTAACTTAAGAGCTTCGGATTAGGTTTACGGACAATGAAAAGAAAGGGTTAAACTAGTTTACCTTTTTAACAAAAGAAGAAAAAGAAAAAATAGGCTAAAAGGCTCAACGGGCTAACTAGGATTTGACATTCCAAGGTGGGTATATAAAAAAAAAAGAAAAAGCGTTCATTCAACAAAAAGCGCTACATCCTTTCCCACACTACACTTCCTTCATTTCGTTTCATTATACACACAGGCAAGTTCTAGACACTTCACGGTAGCATGGAATAAACGAGACCTCTACTCGCTCATTGCACATGGTCAACTCAGACATATTCACACAGACTCTTTAATCGGCTAATTACAAGAATTCAAAATTAAGCCTCAATCACACCGAATCGAATTCCATGGCCTAAGTATCTCACATATGTACACAAATTTGCATGCTTTCTTATGAATTACCTTTGCACATTCTAAACATCATGTACAAAACGCCAACAAGAATTTCATGGCCATAGAGTAGCAACACTCATATGGATACAACCAACAAACCAAAATTGACAATAAAAAGCTACCTTATGTTGCATTTCCCTTAGGCGGTCGTCATCCATCCACATCATAGAGAACGGTCACTATTGCCAACCCGGTTCAATGGGACTCTTCTCGGTAAAAGAGCGAAAATAAACTCCGAGAAACCCAACGATAAAAATAATCAGAAAAATTTAAAAAAATGGAAGTAATTTCGACAAAACTATTTAAGCATTAACAACATTCAACGGCACACACAGCTTGATGAGCACGCAGAATTAATACCGGGTCGTGCAAGTAATATAGTGGCTCTTTTTAAGAAGCGGAATGTCGAACCCACGAGACGGGACTACGGGTGAAACCTTTTCAAGTGTTAATTTACTACCACTACAATAATGAAGACAACGTGTAAAGAAAAGTTTTGTATTTTGGAAACTATTTTTACAACAAAAGTTAAGATGTTTATACAATTTTGATTACGAACTATGAATGTGAGCATCGAAGTACCCGAAAAGAACATGTAAAGAAACTAACTATCGATACACATGGTTTATATTTTCCCGGTTGCTAGTCGGAACTTATGCCTATGGATTAAAACTCCTGTCTTTAACCCAACTTAAGAATCATAGACCTTCCACCTACATTTCTGTGATAAGAAGAAATTCATGTTCTAGCCATACAAAAATAGATTCCACCGACTAATACGACTTTCGGGTATATTTCTATCCCGAGGTAAATCAATTCCCAATTTTCCCAAACAAAGAACAGATCATATCCTATTAATTCACAACTTTCGGTTCTTTCCCTCTCGGGTTAATAGGACTTTTTGGATTTACATTAACATTGGCGAGATATTAACGTAGTAAGAACAAGAATTAAAATAGAACAGCCATACACGAAGAAAAGATGAAATAAACCAACAATTCAATAATCATTTCAATTCAATAGTTCATAACCTCGTGAAGAGAATTAACCACTCATTTGTGGATTGAACATCGTTAAATGAATGGAAATCATGCAAACAATTGAAAGGAAGAAGAAAGGGATAGAGAAAACCTAAGAATTTTCGTCCTCAAAGCGCACATAACCCAATTTCTTGCTCCACCAAGTCGGAATAATTAAAATGAACCTTAGTGTTCTATTTATACTAGGGATAATTTTTCCCGGAATAACAAGCAACGTGTCACGGAGTGCATCGCGGAGCGCAGCTCCCAGGCTGACGGTGCGAAGCTGTGAAGCTCTTTGGAAATTGTCCGCCTGGGTAATTTGCTTCAACGTGGCACGACATGCATGTGGAGCATGGCGCGTGCCACGGTGATCGCGGACCCTCTCGGAATTGCAAAGTGCAGGAAATTAATCCCAACGTGGCACGGCCTGATCGTAGGACCTTGGCTGGAATTTCTTGCACTTTTAATTCCCGGGCAGATTGCATCTGCGATGGCGGATGTCATGGCTCCATCGCGGAGCCCTTGTATTCCTTGCTTCTCCAAACGCTTCCTTGCTCGTTCCCCGAGTTCATCTTGATTTCTCCCAACTTGTCATTTATCTCCATCAAAGCATGTTTTCTGGCTAACGCTAATCATGTTGGTTAGTATAAAATCACACTTCCGCATAATTTACATGAGAATGTACACACATTGTTGGACAAACAAGGCAAAAGCTATACATTTGGTATCGATTTGGCATATAAATATGCCCCTTATCACCTACCCCACACTTAAAATCTTGAACATTCTGAACAATGCCCACCTCCTCTTGAAATTGATATCCCATCATGGCTACTTTGGCTCGCTTAATCCGAGGCTACGGTTATACCGATTATGTTCTGACAAATCATCAAAAAAACATGCATAGTATCATCATTACAGCGACACTTAATAAATCAAGACCTCCTAGCACAAGAATCTACTCTCGATATCGGCAAACTCATGCATATTAGCTGACCAAGATATCCGGCACGAATTTATTCTATCATCAAACATGTGCCCTCACAACAATAAGAGAGATTCCCTGTTTTAGTCACATGAACTCTAAAGAAACTCATGTCGGGTATATATACGCACAATTTCGCTCACTCTCCCAAAGAATTCACATGCATTGTGTCATGACCCATAAGCTTGCCTCTAGTGTTTTACTCCACTAATATAAGGATGCTTGATGTACGTCACGTAGGACTTAACGGGGTTGTAATGTAAGCTACGGAACTAGTATATCTTGGGCTAACCAATAATATTAACTAGCTTCCTTAAGCGCTCTTTAATACATCCCATCACATTAAAATATTATCTTCCTTCCTCCTCCTTCTCTTGAAGTTTATCTTTATGTTTATCACCCATTTCTTTAACACACGGACTCTGCGAAGAAAAATGGTCTCTCTTTCTCACTCAAATCTGTTCATTTACTCCATTTCCTTTTCCTCTTCTTTCTTTTCTCTTTTATCCTTTCTTTCCTCCACACTTTTTCATAATATTTCATCCACCGACACCATAGAAATTTTATATTTTGACAGCTTGGCTTAAGAAAATTTTAGTTTAAAACCATGGAGTAAGAAAGTTAACAGCCACCTCCACACTAAAGAAAACAGAAAAGAAAAAAAGTCTAAAAGGCCAAATATAGGGCTGATAGGATTTAATCTTCAAGGTGGTATGAAAAGGAAAACAAGAAAACTTTTAGTTGTTAACAAACGCCTACATCCTTTCCTACACTACACTTCCTTCATTTTATTTTCGTACACACAACGAGGCAAGGATTCTAGACAATCGACAATAGCATGGAACAAACAAATCCTCACTATGCACTCGATGCACATGCTGCGACTCAGGCAGACTTCACGAGACTCTTTAATCGGCTAATCACAGAATTCAAAATTAAGCCTCAATCACACCGAATCAGATTCTATGGCATAAGTGTCTTACATATGTACAAAAATTTGCATGCTTTCTACGAATCATCTTTGCCATATAATTATTATGTACAACACGCAACAAGAATTTCGTAGCCATAGAGTAGCAACTTGCATTGGGATACAACCAACAAACCAACAAAAATAATCGATATAAAAAAAAATTATAACTACTCACATGCATTCACCTTTCTCTTAAGACGGTCGTCATCCATCCATCATAGAGAAGGGTCACTATTTACGACTTCGGTTCAATGGGACTCTCCTCGGCAAAAGAAACGAAAACAAACTCCGAGAAACCAAAAGGAAAACTGAATTCACAATTTTTTTTAAAATATCACATAATTTCGACAAAGTATTTACACAGCTGGCTAACAACATTCCAACGGCACACCCACACGGCTTCACAACAACAAAATTTACAAAACGAACATACACATCAAAAACGAGTCACATTGGAAACAAACACAGCAACAAGACAAAGAACATGCGATAATATACAAGACAAAGGCAAAATTCGGCACCACCTAACTACTCCCACCCCACTAAAAATGCGAACCTTTGTCCCCGAGTGTTCATACAGTCAACGAAGAAGGTGGTTTGTGAAACTCCCTAATCGAGTCAAAGTACTCACTTCTTCATCGAGTCTTCTTGCCTCATCCCCCATGCGAGTCTCCACCATCGTCCTCCTCCGACTCAAGGTCGGAATCCCTGCATAACTTGTCTCCTCGTCCGTGGGGACATCATCATCTATAGGCTCCACAAAAGCTGGGCCCACCCGACATAGTGCTGCAGGCGTTCTCGCCCAAGGGTAATCTAAGTCGAGCTGCCATAGCTCGTCTCCCGTTCTTGCAGGTCTCCGCCTATGCATAAATGTTTGGAGCATCGCATCCCGAACATGCGGGACATATATTGGTCATCCCGGGCATGTCGCTCGGCCAATGTGAACGGGCTAGTGAGTGGTGTCGAGCGCCTTAGTTTTTGTAACATCTGTAGCCACTGTAGCTCCACTGCGGGATGTAGTCTAGGGCCTCTTCCTCGACCTCAGGCCCCTCGGGAACGTAGTCGGCCCGACTGCCGAATCCGTACACATTGCCCCGCCGATGCAATCGGGCCCTGTTCATGGCGGATATGATCACCGCCCCAACATTGATCTCAGCCCTTTCATCAGGGGCATACTAAGCATACACGATCCGGGTCACATCAGTCATGTACCAGGAATCAACGAGCAAACGATTTTTAAGCGAGATCCACGCTTCTGTTCATGTTGTGCATAGGCGTGTACGTGAGGCGCCCCCTCCTTGTGCAGCTCCAACGTCTGTGGAACCGGGCTCCACACAATGTGTATGCGATATCGCATAGGGTGGAGTGATATTCGAGGCTGTAGGAGTATGTGGCGTGCGTATTTTTGCGCCCTAAGTTGGCATTGGTGGTGAGGCTCCCGGTGTGACAATACGGCCCCTTATTTTGATGGTGTGACTCCTGAGTGTCGGGTTCAGTTGGCATAGAATTCCCAGTTAAGTGCAGAATGCACTCCTTGGGCTCGTCAAAAATAAAACGTAGCCCGGCGTCATCCGTGCCATCTGGGGAACTCTTTTGTGCCAATGGGTCCGTGCAATGTCCTCCGGGAAGTATTTGACTCCTTGTGTTGGTGTACCACTTCTTCCCTTCCTTGGTCACCCATCGCATTCCATATTGGCGGCGCTAGCACGTGGAACTGCCCGTCTTGCCAATTCTTTGCTCAGTCTCGACCTCTTTGCGTCCGGCGCACGTGTTGAATGCGCCTTTACGTTTGTCACTGCCCATTTCGACATTGTTCTGTCCAAAGACAATGAAGCGGTACCAATGTCGGTCGAGTTAAAATTAGCTTCGACTAAAGGTTGGGTTTTGGCTCGGCCACACATGATCTTTAGCTCATTATGCATTTGGAAAGATCACCTTTATTCTAATTTACAAAAGATATAAAAACTGAAACGACTAAACAAAAGAAGAAAAACAAGCAAAATTTATCGTGCTACAAAAATTAAGCATTATCACCTCTATGTACTACTCTCGGACCGTCACATTATTCAACATACCTGATAATCATTCTATCACATGGCATTCGGCTAAAAAGCGAGAAAATATAAGAATATTCTACAACTCAACACAAGCACTTTCCTAGATTTTGATGTGATTCGATAAGTTCGTGAAATTTCACCCAATTCATTCCCCCGATAATTTCATCATTACTTACGCATAACACGATAAGCATAAGATTCAATTACCCAACATGCACAACCCACAATTTTCCAACAATTCAACCTCAATTCCTTTTTAACTTCTGACCCAACCCCTAGCTACAATTTCACAAAATTCAATTAAGCATGTAATTATCGAGTTCATATGATCACAACGATACTACGAACAGCAATTGACAACAACTCAAATGTATTTAAGCTCAATTTTATATCTAGGGCATGGATTCTTCCTAGTTATTGAAATCGAAATTTTAGCTAAGAGGTGAAGGTGAGTTCAGAACATACCTTCATCAGAGTACTAAATATCGAAGAAAATTGATGAATTTAACTCCTATTGCGGTGACATGTTGGGGAGGGGATTTTGGGGGGTTTGTCGCGGAGAGTGTGATAAGTAGAGAAAAATGGGGTTTTGGGGTTTTAAAGGAAGTGGGATTTTCGCGCGGGTGGCCGTGACTCGGTGTGGCAGAAGCGCGGTGCTCACGTCAACGTGTCACGGAGGGTAGCCGTGAGCATGCCCTCCGTGACACGGAAACCATCAACCGAGCATTACGAAATTTGTAAAGTCAATTTTTGCCTTCAACGTGTCACGGAGGGTAAGCATGGAGGCCTCCTGCCCGACACGGAGCCATCGCGCGAGCTCCTTTGTTTTGCCACTTAAAAAAATTTCTTACCTCATTTTTTTCTCTTTTGCATTCCTTTGCATTTTTCCCTCCGATCAACCTATAAAATATCTTACCTC
This sequence comes from Datura stramonium, assembly GCA_018107945.1. Taxonomy (NCBI): domain Eukaryota; kingdom Viridiplantae; phylum Streptophyta; class Magnoliopsida; order Solanales; family Solanaceae; genus Datura; species Datura stramonium. Next base: position 21,893 of record JACEIK010013664.1, read on the forward strand.
GAAATCGGTTAAATTCAAGGTTGAGGAACAAAATATTTTATTTTTCTAGTTTACACTACTATACTAAAAATAAATAAAATAAAAACTCTTTTTCTTCTTTTTTTCTTTCTTATGCCACAATATGCAAATTACAATTCCAGGATTGCCTCCCGTGCAGCGCACGATTTACGTCACAAACGATGTCGTTTAAGCTCATTACGCCCTAGGGTAGCGGACGTTTTCTCACGGCGTCCACACCCTCATCAAAACACAGCATGGAAGCTCATTAATTCTCGATGTTCCAACTGCCACGAGCGGCATTCGGTTGCTGAAATCACGTTAGTAACGAGATTTCCTCGTAGTTTAGGGAGCTTGGTGGCCTTGTACGCCGAACCTCCACCTTGTCATGTGCTCGCATAGTTAGGCAGCAGCGGCTACATCATGGCGCTTTCGGTTTCAAGAAGGTCGTCCCAAAATAGATGGGACTTCTAAGCTCAAAGTCGTATGACAAAATCCAGGAAGATTAGGGAAATGAGCTTGCACTAGCACGTCCTCACAGTCTTCTTCAGAGCGATCATGTTGCAAAATCAACTTGTTGTAGGTCTAGGACTTCCCTAGACCTAACTTCTTGAATCTAGGGATTGGCATCAAGTTAATGCTCGCTCCCAAATCACACAAACCGCGAGCTCGGATGTGCCTGGATTGTTGGTGAATTGTAAGAAGCTCCCGGGATCTTTGAGCTTAGAATGGGCAACGGTTTTTGTGTCGGAAGTGCACTCCTCAGTAAGAATTACATTAGCATATTCGGTAAGCTTTGCTTTTGTTGGCCACGATGTCCTTAATATATTTTGCATACTTGGGCACTCACATAAGCATCAACAAAGAGTAAGTTAATGTGTGCATTTAAGCACCTCATGGTTTCTTGAAACACGCCTCCTCCTTGTGCTTCCTTAATCGTTGAGGCGGGGGTGGAGGTCTTTCTGATTCGGCATCTTTGTGTTTCCCCCTCTCACCATTACTTGCTCCCTCTCCGCCTGTTTGCTCATTGAGGTGGTCTTTCGGGTTCCACCTCCTTCAGTTTGCCAAACCACTCCCTCGTAGTCCTTTGCATTTACACAGCAGGGTTGGGATGCGTGTCCTTTGGGAGTCCTCCTCTAGGCATTACGGGCTCGGCAAATTGCCCAAATGATACTCCAGTGCCTTGGTAGCTAGGCGGTGTTCTTGACTTGGTGCGATTTGACATAGTCGACTGCAATTGAACTTGGCTGGCTATGTTTGCTTGAACATCTCCTCCTTGTTGGGTGATGGTGGTGGAGGAGGGGCATTGTTGTTCTACATGTTGGCCAGCGTAGTTACGTGGCTTTGTTGGTCCATTGCATCCCGGCTCGAACTCACGCACCGATGGTTGTTGCTACCCCAAGAGAAATTCGATTCCTCCGAGTTAGAGTTGTAGTTGTTCCCATGCATTGGTGATTGCTCCTTTGTGCATTACCAACAAAAGTTCACTGAATCTGGATTTTCTCCACAACACACAGCTGAGTGTTAATTACTCCCGCATACTTCGCACCAAATCTTGCCTTGCATTTTGAAGAGTCAGCATTCCTCTCCGGATTTCCACTGCGAAATACGATTAAGCAAAATATAAAGCTCCTCGTAAGTCTTTTTCGCTTGTCCCAGTGCCGAATCCAACAAAATTTTTGTGTGGGGTTCCAAACATTCTATAAAAGTGTGCACCGGCACATCATTTGATTGATGGTGATGAGGACGAGTCCACTGAACAATGATTTGAATCTCTCCCAGAGCTTGTCATGATTCTCTCCTTCTCTTTGTTTAAAACTTAGAATTTGAATTCAAGCCCCTTTAGCTGATACATTTCTTAGGAAGAAAAAAATCGGATCAAGAACTTCTTTGCAAGATCATCCCATGTGGTTATAGAGTTTGGTGGCTCGGCTTTCAGCCACCTCTTGGCTTCTCTCTCCCAAAAATGAAAAGTGGGAAAGTGTAAGCCTGGCGTAATCTGATTGACACTCCGAGCGGATGTAAGTGTCACTTATCTCGGAAAATTACGAAGATGTTGTTGTGGATCCTCGTGAGGAGACCTTTGAATTGCCGCTTGTGTGCGGCAATTTGCACCATATTGTTTAAGCTCGAACCTCCCTCTGGCTCATGTTTGGATGCTAGATGTAACATTACTAGCATGTGGGATTGCCACATCGCGAACCGGCCTGGTTGCTAATTCTTCGGGCACTAGTGCGCCCCGCCAGTGGTGGTTGTGGTTGCTCCTGTAGTTTATGAGCAAGTGCAATTTTCTCTGAGCTTCTCTCCATTGGCGATAAGCTTGTCTTTTCAGGCTCTAAGGATGGATCCACCAAACCTTTTGTCTCTTGCAGTGTTCAACAGAAAATGGAGTTATAGCAAAATGCGAGGCTAAGACCAAGTTGTCAACAATAAAATACTGAAATAGCAAACTAACACGTCTAAGAAAAATTAAAATTTCACCAATTGCCTGCTCCCGAGCAACGGCGCCAAAAACTTGATGAGCCCGCAGAGTGTACGGGTCGTGCAAATAATATAGTGTATCTGCAAAATACAGGCTAAGACCAAGTTGTCAACAATAAAATACTGAAATAGCAAACTAACACGTCTAAGAAAAATCAAAATTTCACCAATTGCCTAGCCCCCGGCAACGGCGCCAAAAACTTGATGAGCCCGCAAGTGTACGGGTCGTGCAAGTAATATAGTGGCTCTTTTTAAGAAACGAAATGTCGAACCCACAGGGACAGGACTACGGGGTGAAATCTTTTCAAGTGTTAATTTACTACCACTACAATAATGAAGACAACAGTGTAAAGAAAAGTTTTGTATTTTGGAAACTATTTTTATAACAAAGTAAAATATCTATACAGTTGAATCTGAACTATGA
>JACEIK010013667.1:0-18224 GCA_018107945.1 Datura stramonium
ATTTAATGACTTTTTAAACATTTAGAACTATAAAAATAACTATTTTTATGTATTAATTTGTCCTTATTTGAAGTATATAAAAAAAATCATTTTTAGAAATTTAAAAGCGATTAAAATTTTACTTTTTAATAAATAATTATACGTTGAATAAAATTGTACTTATATTTAGGACTCTTGAAAATAAAATAAGAAAAAGGATGGTTAGGTGCATAAATCGTCCTGCATTAACAGGGTCTTAAAAGGGGTCTCACTCCAAGAAGTGTGATATAGATGATCTACCTTAATATAAGCATTAAAGGTGGTTTTCATTAATTTTGATGAATCGTTTTTAGTTTGGTGATATAACAATTTATTAATGCCGAAATACAAATAAATAATGTGTTTGTTTTGCGACATGATATCAATTTATTAGTATCAAAACAGCTAGTAATAAATTACAACACGATTTCGTAAGTGCTAATTGTTTAAACGAATAACTTATACTATATGTTTTAATCCATTGTACAACTTTGTATTACAATATATATTCATAATGCTAATATTTATATTAAATATTAGTCCGTTAATAGTTTAGTAGTACGAATAATATAATAATTAATATAATATATGCATATAATGCATGAATTTAAGTGTTCATGTTAAAACGAATCAATCAAACGCTATTTCTAAGACGTTTCTATCCAATGAAATAAGTATTAGAATAAAATGAAGAAATAATGAACTGGATTAATTAAACTTTTAAATATATTCATTTATCAATTTGAAATATATAATTTTCTTTCTAAATTCTTATATTATTACACTAATACATCTTTTAAATATTATTTAGTTTTATTCTTATCAATATGAAGGACACGCGTGAGGCGCGTATACTAAGACACGTATTATATAAATTCTCTCATAATTTATATATGTTTTAGTTATGTGGGTTCCTAAATAGCAAACCAAACACAGTACAATCAAATCTCTTTATAGTGGCAGTGTTTGTCTGAAATTTTTATAGCAGCTACAGTGAGGAGTTGTTGTATATGTATACTGACATTTGACATTTAGATCTCATTTAGTTATTATAAACAAAGGTACGCAAATATTTAGTTTAATGATTTTGTGTACCAAGAAGAAAGAATGTATTTGTTAACTAATTTCACAAAAAAAAATAAATAGAAAGAGTATGAATATAAAAAAATAAAAAAAAGGATAAAGGGGCAAATATACCCCCAGCTTTATGATTTAGAGCAGATACACCCTAAAAAAGTGGTGCATATATACCCTCACGTTTAATAGATGACACGTACAAAATTATCAACGACTGACATTCCTTATTTGTATTCAACAACGTATGTATAGCTCCTTGAGTTTGGTTAAGAGATTGTTGAATTTTTGCCTTGGAATAGAAATAAATGGAAGAAAAGGGCTGAGATTGGTACAATTTGAGCCATTATCAGAGAGCAATCCCGACCTTGATTCTTCCTCGCAAACCTTTCATCCCCATTGTCTAGCTCTCTCGTAGTACAAAACTAATTCAATCGTATCTGCCTTTAAGGAAAAGACCGAATGAGCTATCCTAATGGTGCATATTTACCATTTTTCATTAATAGAATGAATTTTAAAAAATAATTAAAACTGATTTTTTAATTTTAAAAATGTCACACGATTTTAAGAAGTTACTTCACTATTTTTTTTACCCCTCCAGACCTAACCCAACTAAAAATAATTTAATTCCTCTTTTATTCAGATCTATTCTAAACTTATTTTATGACTGGGTAGAAGAGGATTGAGGCCTTTTTTCTTTTCCATTTAGGTCAGGTTTAAAGGGATTTAAAAAAAAACAAGTGAGGTAATCTTTTAAAGTCACGTGGTATTTTTAAAATTTAAAAATAATTTATAGAATTTTTTTGATTAAGTAAATATAGGTCAGTTAACCAAAAGGATAAATATATATCATTTGTTAGACGACGAGAGTATATATGCACAAATTTCTTAAACAATAAAGATATATATGCACCACTTTTTTAACGAGGTTATATCCTCTCTACATCGCAAAGTTGAGGAGTATATTTTGTCCTTTTCCCAAAAAACAAACACCATTAGCCTTTTCTTTTAAAGTTAAAATCATATCTTGTGGACACTATTTTAATATAATTTTTTTAAAGATATTCGTACTTAAAATTTATCATGTGCATGACATAATGATGATTGCCATGAATATTTTTAATATTTATTTTTATACAAAATATTATTGCACAATATTTGAATATAATGTTATAGAGAGATAATTTTACAAAGAGTGTACTGCTATACTGAACGTCATTGCTGCTTGTTATGAAAAAGTAAAATATAACATGAAAAATTAATTTTTAAGAAAATTAGACCGTCATAATGAAGTGTCGTTATAATAAGATTTGATTGTAGTAATAATTTTATACATGCATAACTTACTTTTTAATCAACTATCAAATATGATATTATTTATGTAGAATTTAACAACTACATAACTCATCTCCAAATCAACTATCAAATATATCCTTTAAACTTAAAAATCTATCTACAAATTCACATCATATATATATTAGCTTGATATAAATATTGAGTGTGAATAAATTTATACGGAGAAAATACTACTGTAAACGTGGATAAATTTTCATACTGTAACAAACAATATTTAAATTAATAACGTGAACAGAAAATACAGATAACACAAATAAAAACTACTTAAAATGATTTGATCATAGTACGCACCGTCAAAAGATGACCAAACTATACCAAAATTAGATGCAGAGCCGTCTCAATTTGGCATAACGTATGTGACTTGAAGTTGCAGCAATATTTGCCGTTCACGGAGTACAAGATAACGTCACCGCGACGACATTCCTTAGACTCAGCTAACGCGATTTACAAAGCGGAGCCAAACATCCGGTACTTATTTCACGCTACGCTACTGAATAAATCGCTGCATCGGAAGCCGAGAAAACAATGGACCCGACGGACGCCGAAGCTCCCGTTCTATCGGACCGGGTTCAAATCAGCGGCACTGTTGTTCCGATGACTCTGACTGCCGGAGGGAAACTCCAATGGCCTGACCGGTGTTTATCAATTGAGAAAGATGTCCTCGGCTTCACTGTCGAAGGTTCTCGTGTCAAAATCAACGCCGTCATTGAGAGTGGACCTGGAATTTGCTGCGCCGGTAACGGAGGAAATCCGTTGAGGAAGACTTTCACTTTTGAGCCATTATCTGAAGATTCTCTTCGGCTTTGGAATCGACGACTCCAAACAGTCATCGATTCACTCGGTAACTATGGACGAAAGATTTTTTCTTTTTAATGAATAATTATATCGGCGGACTAATATTTGATCGTGTTTTTGAGTAATGCTATAGTTAATATGTACTACACAATGATTTTGAATTGCTGAATGGGGTTTCTTTTAATAAAAACGATAGAAACCGTGATGATATTAATTCATGTTTTTTATTACTCCACTTCTCTTATAATGCGTGAATATTGATTCACCGTAATAAGTTTCGGTCGAATTATGTCCCAGTGCGTTTAAATAGTTCGGATAAGGACTTGTTGGCAGGGAACTCTTGTACTTGTTTTACAATATTGCTGAAGCTGTGTTTTTGGGGACAGATAAAAAGTGGATTGAAAGCATATACTACTTTATTCATGTTGGAGTGTATGACCAGATGCTTGCTTCTTGTTCCTGTTATATTTGTTCTTCGTTTAAATAATTTTATTTTTGCTTATAAATCACGTCACTTTGTGTCTGTTATGTGGTGTGCCTTTGTTTGAGGTAATATTTGGTTAGCACCTAGGGGTGTGGCCTAGTGGTTAATGAAGTGGGCGAGAACCATAAGGTCTCAGGCTCAAACCTCATTAAAGACAAAAAACACTAATGATTTCTTCCTATCTGTTCTGGCCTTGGTGGACAGAGTTACATGTTGCTGACGGGAGGTGACAAGTATCCTGTCTAATTAGTTGAGGTGCATGCAAGCTGACCAGGACACCACTGTTATAAAAAAAAGTAAAATAATGTGAGGCTGTTTTAGTAAGCAATTTTTTTTGGTTTGTTCTTCTTAGGGTGTTGTTGTCGTCATCTCTTTCCCAATAACCTCCCCATTGTTTTCTTGTTCCGTGATACATTTATCTTGAGAGAAAAGTACTTGATATGAATTAAAAGGTACGTGTGGCTTTATGTGAGAAAAAAAAGGTAAGATTTTCTGGTAATATGTAAGTACAATAATTAGCATCAGAAATTCAATAAGTTAATCAGCTACAAAGTTCTTTCTTTCAAATGAAAGAATGTCACTTCATTTTGTCTTAAGTCTTGATCTGATGTGTGACAGGACATGAATATGACACGTCCTACTAGCATTTATTTTGTAATGGAGAAGCAAATGAGTGCTTCTTGCTTTCTTTTCCTTAAACCTAAGTTTTCTTTAGATAAGTTGCTTTGACTTGGAAGTAAGAAGCACTTTTGATTTCTGGCATGCTTTGCTTTGCTTCTTGCTTAAAATGATGTTGTGCTTTTAACCACAAATAGTTAAGTGGATTGCTATTGTGATCATTATTCTGGTCTTGTTGTTGTTTTCTTGGCTGTATATACATGACATGGGATACTTGACTTCATGGAATTTTAGGTCGTCCTAAAAGACTTTTTGTACTTCTGAATCCATATGGAGGAAACGGATCTGCAATCAAAGTATTTCTTGACGATGTAAAGCCCCTGCTCAATGATGCAAATATTCACTACACACTGCAAGGTTTGCAATATTAAAAATTCTTATCCATGTGTAGCTGGTGCCTGGTTGTTGTTCAATGATTCTTTTTGTGTCGCTAATCTTTCCTTTTAATCTTTCACTCTCAGAAACCAAATATCGGTTACATGCAAAGGAAGTTGCTCGTTCGTTGGATCTTTTTGGATATGATGGAGTTCTTTGTGTTAGTGGTGATGGAATTTTGGTTGAGGTAGGTTGGCATGTCTATTTTTATTTTTTTTCTCTTTTGTCTGACCTATTGCTGTTTGCCTTTCCTACAGTCCAACTCAAACGATTATGCAGTACGACTACTTTTGTCATGTACTTGATTATGGAATACCTAACTTGTTTATTGACTGGCATGTTATGCTTTACTGATGTAACGCTTAAGATATTTCAGTTTATATATTAATCTGATTTAAAGATATCAAAGATGAACCTACAGTGGGATAACTGCTGTATAAAACTTACTCCTTTTACCAGCGGTTCTTCCTGACTTAAACAGCTTCACTTCGAACATGAAACTGCTGAAGCCTGAAAGGAGTTGCTGAATCCAAGAAATAAATTCATAAATCTCATGGAAAGGAATTGCTGAACGCCAAGTGATAAATTCATAAATAGCATGGTTAAATGAATAACAATCAAAAGACAAATTGATAGTATTTATTCCCAAACTTTAGAGGGCTTATATGTAGCTATCTTGTTCTCGTGCTTCAATGTCTGAATGCGTACAAAAAGAGAAGCACAGAGGTTTATCCCCCCTCCCCCCTCCCCCCGAGAGAGAGAGAGAGAGAGAGAGAGAGAGAGAAAGTCAAATAGTTACTTTGAGTTACAAAGACACATGATATTGCACTGAAGTAGTTGAAAACTTGACATGTCTTAGAGGTGAGTCCTGGAACAACTTCAAAGTTGCTCCATTAATATTGATGGCAGCCACAACAATCATTTCTGTTCTTCACTAATCCCGTGTTCTAGAAGGTCTGTTCCCTGAGGGCCCTATCTTTAAGATTTTTGGTTTATTTTTTATTGTCGTCAATGGACGATAACCAGAGGGTTCGATTCCTCTTCGGCACTTATAATAAAGTTTTCCTGATCAAAAAAGGTAAATGAATGATAACCAACCAGTGATCCTCATGCTCTTACTTTCATGTTTTACAATTTTTAGTAGGTAGTGAACGGACTGCTTGAAAGGGAGGACTGGAGTTCTGCAATAAAGATGCCTCTTGGAGTAATACCTGCAGGTATATTTTCTTCTCTTTGCTGGTGCTTGCCTTTAGTGAACACTAAGTGGGTTTGTATATTTTGATTAGCTTTTATTGTGGAGCTTGATATTCATTAATTTGGTTGTCACATTAAGCTTTTGTTCACATTGTTATACCTATAGTATGCTAAACTACCAGATCAACACTTTCAGTCTAATTTCTGAAAGGTGGTCAAGGGCAGGAGGTGCTGACACACATTTCTATGACAGTGCACTGACATACGTCAGCAAAGACAAACTCTATCTTGTCTTTTTCGATCTTTTTCTGTTAGGGGTATGTCTATGAGATGCATCTCTGGAAGACCACCAGATTGACTCTGAGTAAGAGAAGCCTACTTGGGGAAGAGAAGGGTGCCGTAACAAACGAATTAACAGAAAAAAATGGATGCACTTAAAGGACACAGTAGGACATTTACAACACTGAACAACTTATTCCAGCGAGTAAAATGCTTCAACTGTCTATAAAACAGTAATATCTGCAAATAGATGCTAACATTGGAGCAGTTTCAGATTTAACTGATTAATACCTAGCTTGTTGCTTCAATAAAAACTGTATTTGGTAGAGGTCAGCTGGATCAGGTAAGAAGTTCTTATCCCTAATATTCTAAACAATACTGCGCCCCTCCATGACTAGGAAGCAAACTGGGCTCAAAGGAATAATAAAGTCTATGGCATGCCTAAAGATTGTTGTTTTTTTGTTTGACCTTAGTTTTAGGACCATAATTTATGGTTTCGCTGGGGTCTTTGTCCATCATTAGAGGCCAGTCCCTTGGAAATTACATGTAGAGAGATAGTGCAGTTGATAGGTATAAGTTTGAAGGAACTTAAATGATGTCATTCAGAGGGATGCATAGTAAAATTAAAGTGTGCTATATTCAATTTTGTATACAGAATTTGCATACATATATTAGGTGCACCAAATCTGTGCTATGATAAAAACAAAAATGTAACTGGTAAGTGAGACAAAAAATTGTTTTGTAAGCAAGTCAGGGAAGCAAAAAGGGAAGGCACAAAAGTGCACCATGTCATAGTATTGCATAACATACAAACAATTATAGGAGGTGATTGCAACACAGAATCTTTCCACTGAACAATAAGAACTTTTTGAATGCTATTGATGTGGGTGCGTAGAATTTGAGGGGAAGAGGAGGTGAGAGAGGCTATAGAGGGATTTTTTTTAAAACCAAGAAATCGCCAAGGGCCAGTGGCGCACAATTCAAAATTCGATGGATAATGGGTTCTCTCCTCTACTCTTCTCCATTTAAATACCACACACATCACATGTTACGCTCTTACCTCTAGACTAAGCCTGGGGGGTGAGACTATAGAGGGATTTATAAACATTTAAACAAAGAAGATCCGGAGTGGAAGCTAAATTAGAGGGAGTGAGCCTTAGCAACTTTTGGGGAGGGGGGATGAGGGTGTGGTTAGATTGGGAGCTTTGAAAGGAGTAGGTATGAGAGGCAATGGAAATTTTGAAGGGGTATAAAGCTCCAGAACTGGATAGTCCATATTGCTCTGCTATCAACGGAAAAAGGAGCGTTGAATATCAACATTTAGATATACAAATCTAGTAGGACAACAACAACAACAACATACCCCGTGTAATCCCACAAGTGGGGATTGGAGAGGGTAGTGTATACGCAAAAATTTACCTCTATGTTGTGCAGTAGAGAGGCAGATCAAATATAGTAGGAGACATCCATAAAATTTTCACAAATGTGCTTTATTTAGACCTTTTCTGAGATAAGGTAAACACTTTCTTAGAACTAAAACTTACTGCACTAAGACAATGCTGGAGAGTACATGTGTCACAATCCACTAATATCTGATAAATTGTAATTTCAGCTCACCATAAATATCTGATAAATTACACCATGAGGCTAAATTACATAAGCATTTGTATTTCAACATATGAATTGACACGACTTTACTCTCAAAACATCTACAATTTCTCTCTCCAGATTGTCTATGAAACACAGCCTGGGACTTCTTTTAGACTTAAGAAGATTAAATTTTGTTATGGTGCCCATATCCTGAAATGTTTCTGCCGAAGGAAGATAAATTCTTAGATGCCTTCCTGATAGTGAATAATTTGTGCACTCTAGATGGAAATGAGGGAAGGTAGGACTATTTGCAAACTGGGAAAAGGCATATGGTTATGTCAAGTGGGGTCCTGTGGATTTTGTGAAAAGAATGGTAAAAAATCGAACCACATTCTCCCATAATCTCAAGCCGGAAAACTCCAGCTTGCTTCTAGAATCTGTTCATCTCTCTTTCACAGCTATTCAGCCTTCAGATCTTCCTCCCGCCCTTTAGTTTTTCTCAATACAATTTCCATTTCATCCTTTTCCCATTCATCTTGCTTCTATTGTCAGTTAGTGTGTTTCTCAGTCATCCTTTTGGTGTATCCCATCTCCACCCATTGCCTTGTAATCTTCATAACAATCACTCAGTAACTTAAGCCTATTGCCATCCTTTGTTTATTGAAAATGCCCATATCTCATTGTCAAATGGCATCACTACTGCAACTACTTTGTTTAAGTTGTGCGGCCTTGTTACAGAAAGTTACCCCACGGGCACAGCTTGCAGCTACATGTCTTACTATGTTGGGGAACTGAAAATTGAACCTTACTTTCAAGAGAGATATGGACATCCTTATGAATTCCCTTCACCAGAATCTTTCTTCAGTGACAAATTTTGATCACTTCTGCTACACATAGTATCTAATCTTGGTAGATTGATTTGTATGTATTTTGAAATAAATTTGGCATTTAAAGTGTAAAACATGAGAACCACTTGATGCTCAAAGATTTTGGTTTATGAACTTACTGCTTTGGCACTGGCTGTTGATTAAAGTTATACAGTGTAATGTACACAGTTTGGTTTGTAGCTTCTTACAAAAATTTTTGCACATGGAAGCCCTGTTATTTACTTTCCTCCACTGTTTTATAATTGCATTTTTGTGTATGCTAATGCAGGCACTTCAAATGGGATGGCAAAGTCTCTTCTAGATTCTGTTGGTGAATCTTGTACTGCATTTAATGCAACTCTTGCTATAATTAGAGGTAAATATCCTTCTAAACAAAAATGTGTACTCCTGAACTGAAGTTTCAATTGCATTTCTATTCTTGTTGAACTAAAGAAGATTTTTATATCTATGCATGTTTGGTCTATGGCAGGGCACAAGAGATCACTAGATGTAGCTACAGTTTCACAGGGGCAAAAAAGATATTTCAGTGTGCTGATGCTTGCCTGGGGTATGTATATCTGACATTGGCTCTGGTGGTTTTGATACTGTTTTTGTTTCATATAATGCTGCTATGCGCTTAGTTGTTTGCAAATTGATATATGATACTAAACTATCTGACTGGACTCATCGTTTTTCAGGTCTTATAGCTGATATAGATATAGAGTCTGAGAAGTATAGGTGGATGGGTCGTGCTCGAATGGATTTTTATGTATGTTCTACATCTGTTTCCTCTAATATGTAATTTTTCTTAAATTTCCGTATCAGAAGTTATACCTCCAGATCTTCTCACTGGATTTATTTACAAATTTCTGCTTGCTGTAGAACTTCATTCCTTGGTCTCTCTCTCTCTCCCCTTCTCTCTTTTGCTCCATGGTCCTTTTCTTTCTTTGGAAGGTTTGGTCTCATTACAATTTTATTCGAGGTTTACTGACCCAGAAGTTTTGGTCAGTGTTTTGTGTACCTGAACCATTCTTCATGGACCCTAGTTCCACCCTCTTCCATCCTATGTTTTCCCAGAAGAAAGAAAGAAAAGATAAAGTTGAATTCCTCTTCAGTTGATTGCATGATTTATGGTTCTAAGATATAGAAGGAAGCTTATTTATAGCTATTAAAGCATCATGATTTGCTTTTTAATTGCTAGTCTCATATTGTTCGTCCAGGCAATACAGCGGATATTTTGTCTTAGAAGGTATCATGGCTGTATTAAATTTGTAGCTGCACCAGGGTTTGAAAATTTTGGAGAACCAAATGAGCTTGGAGGTGAAATTGATGAGCTTAACTCAAATTGGGTTATGCAAAATGGCTATTGTGGTCCCGCTTTTGACATGAAGGATTTCAACCGCAAGATTGAGGGGCCTTTTGTCTCAATCTGGCTTCATAATGTACCTTGGGGAGGTGAAGATGTTCTGGCTGCACCTGATGCCAAGGTTGGTTTGAGTTTCTTTGGACATAATGTGAATGTTGTCTCATTAAACTCGATTTAACTTCTCTAGGTGCTACTTTAAAAGTATACCCGATAGAACGACTTCTGTAATCAGTAGTTTGAGTTTGGAATAGATCTTTCTTTTTGTTGTGAACATATACACTTTTTAGGGCTTATTTCTAAGTACTTAAAGTCAGGAGTTACATTTAAAATGGCTGATTTAACCGTGCGCGTCTCCTTCTTTCATGCCAAATTTTTTCCAGCGTTTCCTGGTTCTGAACTTTTGATCCTAAAGTTATTTTTGCTATTTCTTTTGCTTGATTAGATTTGTGGTACTTATGAAAAATTATCAGTGAAAAACGCAGCATAGCTTTTCATTTCTATTTTTTTCCAGGGAGAAAATGATGATGATATCCTGGTCAGGAATAGATTGAACAATAATTGAGAAGGTCTACCTTACTTTGTCTAGATCTCCAATTTATGCAGAACAGAAAAGGGAAGGTAAATAAGAGTAGGAAACACTTAGAAAATGCTTTCTTATGCTTTTTCGCACCAAAGAAAAAGTGTTAAATCTTTTTAAGCCATGGAAATGATTTGTTGTATGAATTTTCTTTTTAGAATCTTATGTTTTGATCTCCTTATTGCCTTACCTGGGTAAGCTAGCCAAAAAGATATCCTTTTCTTCACAGAAAATTACAGTTTTTACTTTTAGTAGCTAGTTTTCAAGCTGATCCTACTTTTCAAAACTTTCCACATGCTGTCTTTACTTTATAAAAGCATACAAACTTGGGGTTCTAGCCTAGCAGATTTTAGATTTTCTAGAGAAAGAAGTAAGGACATCATGTGCAAAATCTGGCTCAGACATTTTACCCTAGAAAATGGATAAAGAATCTTGAATTTATCACGAGGGAAGTACAAAAAAGCTGTAACTATCCTTTCTGGATCTTGGTGAATGGCCTCTGCTGGAAAGCCACTAATTCTGGAGCTTTAAAAACGTATAAACTGATGGTGATGCTTTGGAAAGTGCATTGTGATACATGCTAAAGGTTTCCTGCTTCCACTGAATTCTTGGGGCATCTTCACTCGTAGGTTTTTTCTCTTTTTAAGGATAAGTAAGCAAAAGAGTTTATCAATCAATTACTTTGCCACATTTTGAATATAGATACAAAGATAAATGTTTTGATTTGATCGCCAAAGGCAAGTTTCCTTTTGTATGCTAAAAGCAGGCTTCCTATTTCTTACATCACGGGCCACAATACGTGATAGACTTTTCTGATTAAATGATTTTATATTTCTAGAGGTGAAGATCCTCTGCTTTGATTAGGACTTTGCAGCCTTGCAGGTAGTAACTTGATATAAGTAGTTTTCTTCTTTTACTCTCTCATAAACATAAGCGCATTTATGTGTAGGATCTTCTGCAATAAATGGTTTAATTATAGTGCCATTGCTGAAGGAACAAGTCTAACCCCTTACTATAAAAGGGCAACACTTGCAGATCCATATACTAAGCTGTTATTTACCATTTTTCTCTCTTTAGAAGCTCTAAGCTGTGGATACTTTAACGCAACCATCCTGAGTTTGGCATATTTTGAATTCTCATTTCGTCTTCTGTCTCATATGCAGTTTTCAGATGGTTACTTGGACTTGGTTGTGATGAAGGATTGCCCAAAGTTATCCTTGGTAACACTGATGAGCGGGTTAAACAAAGGAGGTCATGTTAGATCACCACATGTCTTGTACTTGAAGGTAGATTTATTGTCTTAGCTGTCTAAGTCAGCTCCATTATGCAAGTTCTTGTCTCGTTTTTTTTAAATTTATTTTGGAGCAACTCTTGAAATGCATTTTGCTGTTGCTTATTATAATAAGACCTAAAGTTTTCCTGTTCATTGTTTTGAAAGTTTCTAAATCCAATGTTTGTTTGTCTCCTTTCTTGTTTAGCGGTAATCACACTCTAGTACTGTAGTTCTTCGATGAAATAGGTTTTGGTTTTGTAGCATCTGAATTACACATTGGCCCACCTTTGCCTGAACAATCAGCAATACAATACCCCATTCCCCTAACCTTAACTCCATGCAAATTCACATTTGATGCGTTAAAATTAGAAATAAGTTCTTTAGTGGTAAGTCTAACTTTTGAAATTAGAGACTAGTTGCATGAATTAATTAGGATTTAACCTAAGCCTTCTCACTGATCTAAAACAACCACAGGTAAAGGCTTTCACTTTAGAGCCTGGTTCACGAGCAGATGACCCAAACAAGGAAGGGATTATTGATGTAGATGGTGAGGTCCTTGCCAGAGGTAGAGGAACTTACAAGTGTGATCAGAAGACATTGATGGCCTACGGCAAGCTCCATATCAAAGTAGATCAAGGATTGGCTACTGTATTTTCGCCTATCAGTTCTTAACTTTTATGTGGTTCAATGTCTTTACAGAAAGAGAAACTAGTTCTGACTGGTGGATTCTGTATAGAATGATGTCATTAAAATGAAGGATGAGAATATATACCAGTATTTTTCATGGTTGCTTTGCTTCTGAACTTTGTTCTGAGGGCTTTTGGTGGTCTCAGCTGGACAACTTTTCCTCTAACTTTGCACTTCATCTTTAACTAGCTTGGGGTTGAGGCAATGTAGTAGTTGTCGTTCTTCCATTCTATCTCCCTCTCTCCCCTACAAGAACAGTGGAGTTCGCTGCAAATGTTAGGTTTTCCCCACCTGGGGTTGGGGAGTCATTTCCAGTTTATTCCTGATCCTGAGAATTTGAAGAGGGCATATCCAACTTAAACACGACAAATATCATTTTTGGTGTGTATGAACCTAATTATGTCATTCTGTTGCTGATTGTGAAATGATATTGTTTGTCAAAATTTTGTACAACCCCTCCATATTCAAGTTGCTGGGGCTTAAACACATTTTACTTCGCTGAACCTCCAAAGAATGCATAGTCCAGAATCTGATCAATAGTTAGTTTTATTTAAGCTTGCAGAGAGCGAAGAAAGCTAAGCTTGATTCTTAATTGAGCGGAAATAATTAAATGATCTGCTGTTTGCTACCGTCTTATGTCATTTTCATCTATTCATGAAAATTGATCTCTTTTCTTTCAGAAATTTTGGTTCTCATCTTTGATTGTTGATTTAGTGTGGCAGCACATCTCTGGTCATGAATGTCATGTTCTAGTTGGAAGAACTTTCTTTGTCAATTTTCATTTGATTGGAGGAATGATTGAACCAAATAAAAGTTATATGTGGATTATCGATCGACGGCATTTTCTGCATGGGTGCATGCGTCAGAATTAGACGCATATTTGATGCTCTCTGGCAGTGAATTTCACAGTCGATCATTTTTAATTTTGTTGTTGTTTCTAATTTTTTTCTAGGACGGGAGAATCAGGGAACGGGAGGAAAATGAGACAGTGAAAATTGAACTCGTACCTCATGAGAGAGGCGTGTACCGGTTCATTCCCTCTTTTACACGTAACTAATATTCTGCACATCAAGAATTTATTCATGCAATTTTGAAGGGGAATGAAGTTATTCATGCAGTTCGTTAATATGGTAGAATGTAACGTTTCTGTCACGAATAGATGTTTGTAGGTCCAAGTCATCTTATAGAAAGAAAAAAAAAAGAACTATCCGTACTCTGCATATATAGTAGTGTATGTAAACTTTTAAGTTGGTGAAAAAAATAAAACATATTAAAATTGCAAAAAAATGAATCATGTTCCTTGTTATGGTTACACATGGACCATCTATATACAACACTTTTGACACTTTTGGGTCAAGATTAGTGGCAACGAATAACAAATACTTCTCTTTTGACAAAATAGTGCTCAGTGCTCACAGCTGAAAATGCTCGGATTTTCCGGTATCTTTAATTTCTTTTGCTTTTTCACGACGATAGGGCGACTGAAATTATTTCTTCCTACAAATTTCTAATTCCATCCCATGTAGCAATTATTCTTCCATGAAGTACTTAGTACGGTAACACATAATTAATAGTGTTATCATCAGCAAACACTATCAACTAATTAAAAGAAAGCTGAACCTTGGTTTCCAAATATAAATGCATGCATATGGTCAAAGTATACGTTATACAGTTCAATTATTACTTATAACTATGTCGGCATTTGGATATGCGATTTCAAATTATGAGATGAAATCCCAAATTCTCAAGAAAGTTTACATGAGATGGACTTGTTCAACTACAAAATTTAACGCACAAGTTTATATTTTGTAAAAAAGAATCCACCAATTTATATTTATCAACCATTTATTTTAGATGTAAATAAAATTTATTGTTGGTATTATTACATTACCAACCTTAGCTAACCATTTATATCAGATATAAGTTTTTCAATTATGCGGGAAGAGTAGTACACTACAACTCATGTTCAATTTTACTTTTTATTGAGGTAAAGTTCGATCAATAAATATTGTATTTTTTTAGAATGACTTTCTGACACATTGTATTATACTTGTTATGAACTTTTACTTATTTGATAAGATTGTATAAGAATTGAGGAAATTTTGATAGTTTTTGCAACTTATGGGATTTTTATGTTTGTGAGATAAAAATACAACTTAAAAATTTCAAATTGCATGTCCAAACAAAACTTCATTTTTATTTCATATGATTTCATATCATGATTTCAAATTATGATTTCATAAACATAGGGATTTTGACTAATTTGGTGATATATCATCGAACCAACGTAACCCTTTTACCTACTGCATTCTAACAAACTGGTAGACTTGAATCTTGTTCCTATCTGACCTGATCAATTCGATCAGGCACTCGTCATCTATTTTCATTGTTCAAATCTTTGACAACACAAAAAAATCATTGTTCAACTCTTTGACAATATGAAAAAATAAAAAACTCTGCCCTCCCTCTCTGTCTATCCATGGGATGGAAGGGCAGATGCCTTTAATGTATACTACTACTCAGTGCATATAGAATATAGTCTTACCCATGGGCGAACGAATTCTTTTTTGTGAGTGATGCCTTTAATGTATACTACTACTCAGTGCATATAGAATATAGTCTTACCCATGGGCGAACGAATTCTTTTTTGTGAGTGATAACCATTTGTCTCGGTCTTGAGCAATTCTTCTCATCTTTATTGAGTTAGACTCGAAATAAATTTTCTTATTAATTCTAGTGATAACAAGTATTGTCAGCAGTCAACTTATTATTATTTATATATATACACACAGAGATATGGTTGGACAAGTAAGTTATGAACACATATACAGTGACGTACGTAAAATTTTACGCAATTATAGCGATTTATTATCACATAATTAATTGCAAAATGCTTGGTGTAAACTTTTTATGGAAAAACATTTTTGATCGTGAAAAAAATGTTATTAATGCTTTTGTTTACCTCTAAATTAGTGATTTAGAATAACAATTGAATTTGTTAACAATAAGATTGTTTTTGCTAAATTGTTGTCAAATGTATTTAAAATAGTGAATAAAAACAAATAATAGTAAAATAATAATCGACAAGATCAAAGTAACAAATACTATTAATTAGTCTATTTTTCAACGTGGCTGTCCAATAACATCACAGGGAAAACAAGTGATCTATAAACTTGAGAGTTTGAGAGCTTTAATTAGTTGCAGAGTTAGAGAGTAATATAATAGTAATGATCATTGCAAGCAGATATATACAAGTGAGGGATATATTTAAAGCTAAACCTACAAAACGTCTTGCATGTAGCTGCCCTTATAATAATTCATATCTGCACGTTATTTCTATTATGTGTAAGACTGTGTAGCTGTTGAAGAGGATTCTAAATTCTTCAAAAACGAATACACTTTCGAGTTCATCTTGACCGGTCATTGAGATGTTCCCGGCCTTGTGGTTCGAGATTAGGCGAGCTAAGATCGTAGATCTGATCCTTCGAGAGATGGGAGCAATTTTACCAGACGAGCTCATGTGTGGAGGTGTTTTCAATCTCCACATATCATCGTCTAATACGTCTAGCTGTCAAATTCGATTTTGACCCATAGAGATTTCTTTTCATGCGTGAATATATTGTCTTGTCCTACTAAAACATGCTTCTCTGAACCAAACTTTTGATTGTACATGATGATGATTTTTCATATTTTCTATAGTATTTACTTGCTTTACTAACTTGTTTGCGGGATGTTGGGATCTATATAGTTTTGATTATTGACAAAGTTAATGAAACAGGTCAGCCAAGCTGTTTTAAGGGAGTATAAAATTTACTATCTAAAGAAGCTGACATGACAGCAGTAAATGTTCCAATAAACATAAGCTGCACATATCAAAAGATGGTTAAGCCATGTCACTCACTCTCAGTGAAATAAACATGTGCAAAATTGAAGTGTTGGAGTTTTACTACAATACTAAAGAAGCAAAGAGTTTGACTTGAAGAAGGAGTCTCACTTGAAGTAGAACTCTAAGTCAAGAAAAGTTTGATTTGATGGGCAATTCGAAGTGAAGAACAACTCTATGAAGATTGTACATATGTTGATTTGTAAAAGTTGGAATTTGATTAAAACACAAAGGAAGCCAAGAGATAGACTTGAAGAAGGATCCTACTTGGAGTAGACTTCTAATGTGGGCAAAGGTAGTTGTTGCAAAGATGTTTAAGAGTTGTGTATATATAGAAGTGTGACTTCTCAAAGCAACTCGTGCACTCACAAAGTGAGGAAAAAGAAAATCTGTAAAGAGTGAGATTTTGCATCATTTGGAGTGTGAAGAAATTCAATTGACGAACTTGGTCCTAGTAAAGTAATAGGCTAGAGTTAGCAATCTTGTACTAGGAGTTAGTCATTGAATTGTAATTGATGTAATCTTAATTCAGTGAGTTATAAACTGGATTAAGAGGAGTTTGTCTTCAAGTAGAGTATACTGGGAGACGTTGGGAACACATTCCTAGGGAGGAGTGTGAACAGCTAGGAATTAGAGTTTATAATTCCTTTAGGTTACAAGTGTTAGTAATTTGTTGTTTGAAGAGGCTCTTTGAAGTTAGTGAAGTTGGAGAAAATCCTGTGGAGGTACAGGTCGTGGTTTTTACCTTTTGAGTCGGGTGTTTTCCACGCTAAATCACCGTCTCATTTACTTACTGTTTTATTCACACAAGTGGAACACGTCTGACGATTTATTTCATTCGTAGGCAAACAGTAAAGACAAGTCCTTAGGTCGTGCAACCTAACACAGGACAAAACACAGGACAAAATGAATCGTATATATAAATTAATTTGTTGTAAATTTCTGGCTTCTGATACATTTGTACTAGAATTTGAAGTACTTTTCAGTGATTTTCTGGTGGAAATCTTACCAAAAATACTTGATCATAAAATTTATAGAAATTTTTTGAAATCAAAGACACTGTCTTTAAAAATATATCACCCAGTGTTGGTGTATCCCTCAGGATTCAACAAGCTCTTTTAGTATAAAATTAGGAGTCAGAATCTAACAAAGATTAAATTAAAAAATAAAACCAGCACAATAAAATATAGTATGAAAAAAGTCGCTCATTCCCTGCCAAAAGAAAAAGTCAAGACTCGGAGGAAGACCCATAGCAAACTCACGTATATATCATGGTTAATCACCTCTCTTTAATAATTATAATAATTGTGCAAGACAATTACAAAATTAATATCTTGAAAGAGATTTAAGGCTAATCAAATATTTATTACAAAATCAAATAAGGATAAATTGAAATTGCATATGGTGCTGAAATTAATATTCGAATAATAAAAATTTTATGGCCGACTGGAAAAGAACTAATGATAAGTTATGATAGTCATAACTCACCATAGGAAATAATAATATTCTTTTTCGAATATAAAGTTATTTTTTCAACCCTCTAAGATCTAAATTCAACTTTAGTGTGTATATATATATGATATAATCTAAATAGATTTGTAAATTTATGTCGTACATTTTGATGTAGTGTATACCTTAAAAATTATTAATGCATTCCAAAATTGTAAAAACATGGTAATGATTAATAAAACTTATCCATATCCGATTATTTAACCAAATCTGATTACAA
>JACEIK010013670.1:9428-24765 GCA_018107945.1 Datura stramonium
CTAAATCTGCCCTATATATTCTTCTGGAAACTGAATAAAGTTTCCATCAACTTTCCTCATTTGCATCATTGCATTTGCATGAATAAACCTTCAAAAACCAAAAAATAAAAAATTTAAAAATATTTTTTGCTCAACTTTTATACATCCATAGAGTCTTCTCAAGGTACTCTCTTTTTTTTTTAGGTGAATTATCCAATTTTATTATTTGATTATTAGTATCATATATTTTTTTTAATGTTCAAGGTGGATCCATAAATTTTAAACTAATGGTTCATGGTTGTGAAGTTTATGTGGATGCGAACTTAATTAGTGTAATTTTTGGTTTTTTTTTTTAGTATTTTCTTTGGAAATTTGATGATTTGTTTTCATTTTGTGAATTCATTTTGATCTGTGACTGTTAAGTGTTTGAGTTGTTATTGAGAACTGATGATTTAGTTTTTACTTTTTCTCTCTTGAGATGATAGTAGTGTGGTGCTCGGGCCAGTTTGCGTGCAACTTTACTAATTTCATTGGTATTTGGCTCCGTCATCGAGGCCAGGATGGATAGGAAGAAATCATCCTTGGTGTTTGAGTATGTGTTGTAGTGTCTTGATGATATTTCCGTGCTAATTTGCGTGCATATTTACTAATTTCACGGTTATATATAGTGGTACCTCCCACTAACACAGGTAATGGATAACTCTATAGTCGAGGCCTGGACGGATGGGAAGAAATCACTCGGTTTTTATGTGTTGTAGTGTTTAGATGGTATTTCTGGGCCAGTTTGTGTGCACTTTTACTAATTTCGCAGGTGGTACCTTCAGCTTCCACTTACACGGGTAATGGATAACTTTATCGTTGAGGCCGGGACAGATGGGAAAGAATCACTTGGTGTTTGAGTACGTGTTGTAGTGTTTAGATGATATTTCTGAGCCAGTTTGCGTGCACCTTTACTAATTTCGTGGGTATTTATTACCTCTCACTAACATAGGTAACGGATAACTTCGTTTTCAAGGCCTGGACGGATGGGAAGAAATTACTTGGTGTTTGAGTATGTGTTGTAGTGTTTTTGATGATATTTCAGTGTTCCATTTTGTCATCAACGGGTCGGTTTTCAGTTTTTTGAGGTCCATACTCGTATACTTTATTTACGTTTGATTTTATAGGATTGCATAGTTTTCGGTGATATTCAAATAGTGAAAATTTCGCGGATAATTACTGATTAATGCAGAGGTTTGGGATCAGAAGTGGATCCAAAATTTGAAGTTTATGGGTTCTTATAACCACTTCAACTTAATATACAATAATAGTTGGGTTCACTGTTAAATAGTTATATATGTATATAGTGAATATTTTAATATGTATAGATGGTTTGAGGAAAAAGCTACCGGGTTCCCGTGAACAGGCACACAATACTCTAGATCCGCCACTGTTTGGGAGTACTCAGGTCATTGTGGAATAACAAATTTTGTTTGAAATATTCATATTAAAGGTTGATTCTCTTTGTTCTTCCCACGTCTCGTCCAGTGGAAGAGGCTAGATTTTCATCAAGGGAGTTCAACATCTACTATATTTACATAAGAAAAATTGACCTTGTATATATGGTGTGATTTTCCGACGAAAGGAGTTGCGGTGAACCCCCTTCTGCTCCTGAATTCCTCTCCTCTCCTTGTGCTTTTTATGTCTCTGAAAACTGAAAATTATATTGTTCTGATCAGTTGCATGCAGACAATGATCCATGGTGTACTGATTTATGTATTATGTGTTAGGTATCACTTTGTTCTATTTTGAAGAGTCTTGTGTGAGCGTACAACCGTACAGTGTATAAAAATGGAAGGTTCGGATGGAAGTAATCTGAATATGAATGTAGTGGAGAGAATGGACAGCAGTAGTTATGTCTCCTTCTTCAAAGACCAGGGGTCATTTGGGGTTGCTGGTGCTGTTGTAATCGCGATTATAATACCTTTATTCCTCTCCTTGGTGCTTATGGGGAAGAAAAAAGCAAAACAGAGAGGAGTTCCAGTTAAAGTTGGTGGTGAGGCAGGTCTTGCAATGCGCAATGCTAAGTCAGCCAAATTAATTGAAGTTCCTTGGGAAGGGGCTACAACCGTGGCATCTCTATTTGAAAAGTCTTGTAAGAAACATTCGAGTAAGCGCTGTCTTGGAACTAGAAAACTAGTTAGTAGGGACTTCATAACAGCAAAAGATGGAAGGAAATTTGAGAAACTTCACTTGGGTGAGTATCACTGGGAGAGTTATGGTCAAACATTTGATCGGGCTTGCAACTTTGCCTCTGGACTTGTTAATTTGGGTCATGATGTGGAGACGCGTGCTGCGATATTCTCTGAAACTCGTGCAGAGTGGATCATTGCCTTTCAGGTATTCGAGTTAACCCCATTTTATGTTAAAATAGTTCATATATTTGTTTATTATCTGATTACTACAGGAGTGCAACAAGTTTTATAGTTGATTATTGTTGTTCTCAGGGATGCTTCCGCCAGAATATAACTGTTGTTACTATTTATGCTTCTTTGGGAGATGATGCGCTTATACACTCGTTAAATGAGGTGGGCGATTTCAATTATTTTTTCTTTCTAGATTACTCAAGGTGCCAGTGACATGTGATGAATTGAATTCACTTGTGGTTATTGACAGACTCAAGCATCCACATTGATTTGTGACGCCAAGCAACTTAAAAAATTGGCTGCAATTGGTTCTAACCTGAAAACCATCACAAATGTCATATATTTTGAAGATGATGAGACTGCAATAGATTCAAGCACTTCTACTGATATTGACAGATGGAGGGTGACATCTTTCTCGGAAGTAGAAAAATTGGGTAAAAGTAGTCCTGTTCAACCAATACTGCCTATTAAGAGAGATATCGCGGTGATCATGTATACAAGTGGCAGCACAGGCATGCCTAAGGTATAATGCAACTTGATTTTATTCTTTCGCTTCTGATATGATGTTTAACTTTGAGCTGGAATGCAAGAGAAAACACAACCAAATATTTTCTCGATTCATCAATGGTATAGAGTATCAGAGCTTTCCACGTAGCCATATCTTTTTGTGTTATTTAATTGTTACAGGCCTGAAGTGAACGATAAAATATGGCTCATCAATATTGACTCCACGGGTAAAAGCTTGGTGATTAATGAATAGAATTGAAATTACATAAAGATATGTAGACGAGATGTTTCTGATCACCTTTGCAGGAACCAAAGAGTTATCTCGTTATTGCCTATTTCTAGCAAAACAACATACTGTATCCATCTTCAACCAATGGTTTCTAATGCGTATTCACAAAATTCCTATACTAGATTTGACTTGAATTCCCCCTAAAAGCAAGAATGCACTATATTCCTTTAGAAAGAAGGCCGAATAAAAGAGAGCTCCTTTCATTTCTAGCTTTTGTTAGGACAAAGCTTATTCTATTTTGTGATAGTGGATTCTATAACAGCATTCCTTTTCGAAGACAAAAGTAGTCATGGCACGCACTTGGCATCTTACCTCAGGAAGAGTTCCTCCCTTTTCCCTGGATAACGTTTCTTCTCCAATTCATCCATTACTCCAAAAAAAGCTTCGACCGAGTGAATAACAACAAAATGAGTATTAAATTTTGTCATGATGTAACTTCAGAAGTCTTATACTTTAGATATCTGTCTCATCCTATGCAATACTTTTTCCTTAGTGAAAAAGAAATTCATTACTTGTTCCCTTTTGGTAAAAGTTAGCTAGAATTATTCTCAATTAAGCTCTTTTGTTTATGTTTTAGGGTGTCATGATAACTCATGGCAACATTGTAGCCACTGCAGCTGCAGTTATGACTGTTATTCCAAAACTTGGAAGCAGTGATGTCTATTTGGCGTACCTACCTCTAGCTCATGTTTTTGAGTTAGCGGCTGAGGTAATCTTCAGACTTTATACATCGTTTGTTTCCTTTAGTCTTTATCTAGCAATGAAGTCGTTCTGAGTGATTCTGGTCCTGCAGACTGTTATGTTGACTGCTGGTGCTTCAATCGGTTATGGCTCAGCTCTGACATTGACAGATACATCTAATAAAATCATGAAAGGGACCCAAGGAGATGCCTCAGCTTTAAAGCCTACTTTAATGGCAGCAGTTCCAGCCATTCTGGATCGTGTTAAGGACGGTGTTATAAAGAAGGTTTAAGCTGGACCTTCTGAGCTTAACATTCCCAGATGAAGTGCATATTTTAGTTGTAGTATAGGGCCTCAAATGAGGTACTAATCTCTTGATTATGTTTTTTCTCAATCTAGGTGGAGGAGAAGGGAGGATCTGCCAAGAAACTTTTCAATATTGCCTTTAGCCGCCAATTGGCCACTATGGAAGGTAGCTGGTTTGGAGCATGGGGTCTAGAGAAAAAATTATGGGAGGTGATTATTTTTAAAAAGATACGATCAATACTCGGAGGAGATATCCGTTTCATGCTTTGCGGTGGTGCTCCTCTGTCAGGAGATACACAAAGATTTATCAACATTTGTATGGGGTAACTTTTCTTCTGTCTTAACATCTGGAAATTCTTCTGAATATAGTTTACTTGTATCGAAAAAGTGAATGCGTTCACTTTTTTCAACACTGCTCTCTGGATGGACTGTTTAATGTTAGAATTTTTATTATCATTCTCCGCAGAGCGCCTATTGGTCAGGGATATGGCTTGACAGAGACATTTGCAGGAGCAGCCTTTTCCGAGTCGGATGATCCTTCTGTTGGTCGTGTTGGTCCACCTCTTCCTTGTTGCTATATAAAGGTATGGTGGATACTTCCTGGTAAAAAGCTTGATAACATTCAAATGTGGATAATCGGGGTTTATCTCTTTTGGAACCAGTCTATAGAATTCTTATTGAGGCTATCTGCTACATTTGATCATTCATTTAAAAGATCCATGTTCTAACCATTCAACTAAGGGCTAAGGATAATATTATTAATGTTCCCTGAGGTTTGTCATCTCTGTTGATTATAAAAATTATGGTGCAAAGAGAAAGCTGCTAGCTAATGAGCTGTGTCGAAAGTTACTGAAGAGCAAGTGTCCAACAAGTAGTTTTTCCTTAATTTACTTGTCTCATATATGAAACAGTAAAAGAACAATTTGAACAATTAAGAGGTAAAGCAAGAGAAGTATTTTGGGAGAAAACAACTGGCACTGCTTCAGATAGTTTCTATATAATTCCTCACGTATTGATAATGTTTCCCTTCCTACATCTCACATCATAGTGTTCCCATCTTCCAACTTAGAATGAACAACTGAACATCCTTTTACATCCAACCGCCTATTCCTAAAGACATTGCCAACTCTCTTCCTTCAGAGTTCGCATTGAATGGACTCCCGTCCCCTCAGATCACTGTTCTCAGCCATCTTTTAGTGACATTCTCAAGATGCTATCTTCTTTGCGACAACTGTACATAAAAATATGTAGTTAAATTCTGTCTATGCAATACAACAATAATAATAACACACCTAGCGTAATCCCATCGGTGGGTCTGGTGAGGATAGAGTGTATACAGGTCTTACCTCTATGAGCGAGGTAGAGAGATTGTTTCCGAAAGACTCTTAGCTCAAGAAAAGGAGGATGCCAACATGAGGACTTCCAAGGGGGTCGCCCATCCCAGTACTACTCTCACTCAAGCACACTTAATTTCGGAGTTCTGATGAGATCCAGTGCATTAGTGTTGTCTGTGCATGTGCATATATAACAATTTAGTTGCCTTGTATAATCCAACTAAAGCTCAAGATGGTCATGATGTGCTTGTAGTATGAAAAGCTATAGGTCGCTAAGCATTTGGTCAAGATTTTTGACATGGTGGTTTGGTATGTTTTACCAGATTTTGTATTCACATGGTTGGGTATCATCTGGAGGCACCAACAGCAGTTGTGTCTCTGTTAATGTCCTTGTAAGGCTATATGTCAGTCCTGCAATATTTTTCTTGATGAGAAGGCACCTCATGTGGCAGTTAAGAAGCTTTAGTGGGGTTAAATTCTCCACATTTACAACTAGTTTTGAAAATCGATGAGCATTTGCACATGTTACTGTTGTCCTGCTAGAAAATCTTTTGAACAGGTCAAGGAAATCAAGTTAGTCTATATTGTTAGGGAGAAATATATGCTCACATCATGCTTAATATCTTAAACGTCATTGCTAAATAACTTGCTTAAGGCACCGCTTTATTAACTTGATAAGGGAAGGATTTTTCTGCTTCTTATGACAGTGCATGGTGATTTTTGTTAATATGTCCTGTGTTTAACGATACAGCTTATTTCTTGGGAAGAAGGAGGTTACACAATTGCTGATAAGCCAATGCCTCGGGGAGAAGTAATTGTTGGTGGGAACAGTGTTACTGCTGGTTACTTCAACAATGGCGACAAAACTAATGAAGTGTACAAGGTAGTTCTGAGCTATTGCTAGTAAATGGACGGAGTTTATTTATACTGCAATCCTGTTCATGCTGTTAATATATATCTTAAATGCAGGTTGACGAGAGGGGCATGCGCTGGTTCTACACTGGTGACATTGGAAGGTTTCATCCTGATGGATGCCTCGAAATCATTGATAGAAAGAAAGATATTGTTAAACTTCAGCACGGGGAGTATATCTCACTTGGAAAGGTATTTACTTTTGTTTATGTATTTCTATATAAGTCAGTGTTGTGATATTATTGCAAGATATGAGACTTGAGTCCCACGTCAGTTGAATGGGGAGCTGGTGTGGGGCTTATATAGCCTTGGGTTCTCTCACCTCAATAGCTAACTTTTGGGGTGTAGTTCTCCTAAAGTTGTATTAGTTGGTAGTCATCGTCTTTTAGCCTTCCTCATGGCATTTTGTAGAAATATACATTTAATGCATAGAAAGGAAGCCTCGGAGTAACTGGTAAAGTTGTTGTCACGTGACCAGGAGGTCACGGGTTCAAGCCGTGGAAACAGCCTCTTGCAGAAATGCAAGGTAAGGCCTGCATATGCTTGTGGTCCGGCCCTTCTCTAGATCCCGTGCATAGCGGAAACTTCAGTGCACCGGGCTGCTCTTTATACATTTAATGCATAATCTACTCAACTTTGGTGCATTTGCCTATGACTTCAGGGTTGGCTTTGGGATGTGGGTATATAATTCTGGGTTCTATACTTTTTCCTTGAAACTCCATATTTTGCTATGCCATAAATGGGGAAGTCAAATTTTACTGGAATTTGTTATTTTGGCCTTAATCTGACTTCTATTTGTTTTTTTGCTTTGCTTTGTTTCATCCTGAATGTCTTTCCACTATTTAGTTCTTGATTTATGGCAATTGCATGACAAATTGATGCTCATTGCAGGTTGAGGCAGCACTTTCCTCGAGCAATTATGTGGATAACTTAATGGCCTATGCAGACCCCTTCCACAATTATTGTGTAGCACTAGTTGTTCCTTCACAAAAGGTGCTTGAGAAATGGGCACAAGAAAATGGCATCGAGCACAGAGCTTTCTCCGATCTGTGCAACAAAGTTGAAGCTGTCAATGAGGTCCAACAATCACTTTTAAAGGTTCGTCTCCTTTTCATCCGAGTTATCATCAATGACGATCCCTATTGAAAATGAATCTGGAAAGTGTATATATATATATATAGGCCTATGACAGCTCGGCGTTAGCTCTACATAGATAACTCGATACTAGCATAAGAGAGAACATCCCTAATCTGTATGTCGGAAAGATTTCAACTATAGAGTGCTGAATGTATAGGTAATGTGACTGAAATGCAGGTAGGCAAAGCTGCAAGATTGGACAAGTTTGAGATTCCTGCAAAGATCAAGTTGATACCCGAGCCATGGACACCTGAGTCCGGATTAGTTACTGCAGCTCTCAAGTTGAAGCGCGAACCACTGAAGGCGAAATTTAAAGATGAACTTCTGAAGTTGTATCAATGAATTATCATCTCAGTATTGACTGATTTATTCTCTCCCATTGTAGCAGGAGAAATATCTATTTTATTGGCAGTTGAAGAGTGGTCAGTTTTCCCAGTGAAGTGAAATCACACTTCTTATATTCCTTCTTGTATTACATTTCAATCAATTATGCTTAAGGTCAGTTACTCTTTTATTACATTGATGATGTTCAACATATGCTTTATCCTTTTTGAGTGATTGAGTTAGAATTTTTACTCAAAAGGTTTAAAATATGAAAAAGTAAACACGTGAAGAAGTCAAAAGGGGTTTAACATCTAATATATATACACAAAAATATAATTTTAATCATGTATAAATAGTGTGATTTTTCACTGTAAGGGGTTTGGATGCCCCTTCGATCTTATCCAGCGCAACATAGGTGGTAGTGGGCTGTCTCAGTGTGGCTTTGCTTGGTCAACATGGGGACTAAAATGGGTGAGTTCTCATTCCATACTCAAGTTTGACTTCAAAAATCATCTTTCATTTGCGCAAGATGGATTTGACTAGAAAAATCCCATCAAAATAGATTGAATTCACAATCAAGTTTGACTTCAATAATCGTCTCTCATTTGCGCAAGATAAATTTGGCTAGAAAAGTTCCATCAAGATAGATTGAATCGACAATCAAAGACCTGTTTAACTATGAAAAATGTGGGTCTAAAATTTTTACTTGCATTGAGAGTGGGTTCTCAAATAGTATTACTATATTTAACACTATTTTATACTTTTTAGAGTTGATGGTTAAAAACACACATGACCTATCACTTTTTCGCAAGGTTCAGACTCTAACCGTCATCAATTCCCTTTTTCTATCTGAGCTATCGCATATATGTATTAAAATATATACCCACGATCAAACGTTTCATTTTCCTACCTAAATGCGTAGATTCTAAAATACTGGTAATACAATCCAAGGAAAATGTTTTAGGTGTTCTCTAAGTAGTTCTAAAACACAATAGATTCAATTCAAGAAAGTCCACTGAACACAATGCACATCAACTTGTTTAACATTAACAACTTCCCTTCCATAAGACATCGAGTTCTCAACAAGATCAATTTTTCTGATTGTATGATAGCACTTAAACGTTCCATGCTAGGTGCAGACGTGCAGCAAGACGGGTAACTAATTCAGAGAAAAAGTCTTTCTTTTCTTCAATCTAGGTTCGATAAATCTAGGAATAACGACCAAATTCACCTTTATAACAGTAATAAACCAGTTGAAACTTGCAAAAGCCAGAGAGAACTTAACAGAAAAGGGTAAAGCCAAGGATGAATTGCCTGCCGGTGACTGTCTTTGTCAGTTAAGAACTTATAATCACCGGACAACCGGAGCACGTTGCTGAGTCCCATTGCCTTGCATGGTAATAGCCATATGAGAGGATACATTGAAGGCTCTGTGATCAGGCTGCTGTTGGAAGCTGATGCCATTGTGGACATCTTGCCGGACACTTGAGAAAGCAGAATTTGAACTGTCATGCTCAACTGAGTCTCGGGAAGAAGTTGAGTTAGCAGGGTAACTATTTGGATCAGATTGATGCGCTTTCTTTGAGCTAAGGAAACGTCCTCCGGACCCTCTAACTCTATTCACTGCATGAAGATGCCGTGACTCGTGAAGATATGGCTGCATGCAATTAAAGACAAGAAGAAGAATAAGTCCGAAATTCACAAAGAACAACGATAAAAGTATAAGTCAAGAAGTTGAGGAAGCCTATAATTGGGAACACAGTCCTGTATTTTGTACTGGTGGTCATCCTAATTGAGTTGCTTCTGTGCACACGGTCCGATTTGATTACTGGTGTTATAGACCAGCTTGAGAAGCTCATAATTTTCTCTCCCCCAAAACATTGAGATGCGCCATAGGGGAATATTTCCGCATTAATGGGATGCACGCATTAATGATCTATGATTATCTCCGTAAAAAGGCGATAGCATATCAACAAATGCCATTATTATTGTTATGCTGACCACCAGGTCATGAGGCTTTCCCAGGGGATGTTTTCTATTTACATTTCCGTTTCTTAGAAATAGCAGCTAAACAATCTGATCAGACGGGCAGGTAGCTTGACCGCCTTGGTCACTAGTGCCCACCCTCCCCCCACTGGTGGAAGAAATTGCCAATTTCTTTTGTTCCTTTCGTTAGATCTCTATAACCAAACCATTCGCCTATATCTTCTTACCATAAATGACCAAAATGATCAACCTTTCCCTACTTGAATACAACAGTAGATACTATTCTCTAAGAAAGAAGTAAGAGCATGACAAGTTTCATTTGTCAAGACAATGATGACAAAATTTAGTACACCATTACTAAAGAAACACAGTAAATAGGAGCATGTATTGATTATTACTAAATATAAACTGCATGAGAAAAAATTGCATTGAATTGATCGTCCTCAGAATTTTACTCGATTTTGGATAAATTAATACTCCACCATCTTGTTACTTTTAATATATCTATCATCTTTTTCTTCAATTTGTGTGTGTCATACTGCAGTTCATCGAATAAAATGAGACAGAGATGTGAGCTTAATGAACTACTATCGCTGGGGAAGAGCAGAAAGTAGTACCCAAATACCTTTCTATTTTTGACAAGTTTGTTCTGAGCCTCAAGCTTTGCACGTATCTGCCTACGCCTTAGGATCCCATGGTACTGTTTTGCATTAACATAAATTGGTCCATCCTCTGCAATATCTATGGGGAGTGGGACACGGGCAGGTGCTATGCCCATCATTTGAGGCTGCACGGACCAAAATATCAAAATTAGAACATTTACAAGATAATTAAGAGTCAGTATGGGATACCATTATCCATCTCCTTTGCAACCTTATGACAACTACAACTAGAATGACAGAATTCTATTCAGTGTTTAAAGCATGACTCAGGGAGACGAAATGTTGTGCATCCGTGTATCATAAAATTACATATTCCCACACAGAAAGTGGGAAAATATCTGAAAAGATAAACCAAACAGAAAGTGGTAGCCCCTGAGATGAAGACAAGTCAAAAAAGAGAAAGGACAGAAACTTTTGCAATCAAGTCATATATACCAGAAATCATGTAAACATCTCACCCTTTGGAGATAAAGAGAGGAAACGTCAAAGCAAGCAATACAAGAAACGAAAGTAGAGAACTCACAAAAGGCTGAGGTCCATAAGCAGTATATAAGCCACTGATATAGGGATCAGAGTAACCAAAAGCCGAGAAACCCTGCAACGTGAAAGATTGATAAATTAGAGTATGCCAAAAGCTAAGGCAAAAATCTCTAGAAAAGAAACAACATACAGTTGAATGGGCCACTTCATTTTGCAAAGGAAAAAGAGCAGGCTTCATTTGAACTTGCATATCTCTTCCATATCTTTCATCATGAACTGGAAAATAAAAGGCAAGATGTAAGATGAACACCATTATAAGCAAAAGAACTTCATCAAGTAAAAAAGCTAAAGCCTGTTGAGACAGGCTACTTATGTATCAGGAAAAAAAAACTTGCCAAATGGACAGAAGAGTTTTTTATATTATATCTTGTAGAGAAGCTATCAGCTTGGTGAGACTAAGAAAATCATAAACTTGTCAAGAACAAACAATAATGTGGTATAAGCAAGGACCAGATATGTGCTTCAAAGCAAAAGGAACCACCAAAAATTCATTCATTATCATAGTTTAAGTAGTAAGTTATTGTTCAGTTGATTAAACTGAACTAGCGAAGACCAAAATATATACAGAAGAGACTTCCAAAGAAAGTTCAATAATCTTTAAAGTATCGGTACCATATTCTGAGGAAGCACATTGATCTTGAGAATTTGTTTTCCCTGAGGCAGTCATTTCGTCTTGGGAGTTTATAGTTGAATGTGTCAGTCGCAATGTCTCGCCTTGTAAGTCTGGATCCAAAGACTTCATATCTCCTGACAGCAAGGAGACGGAAATTCCACTTCTGAGGCCAATATTTTATGTGAAATTTCTTGTTCATTGGAACTCCACCATGATTAGCTATTGAAAGCAAAATGATGCATAAAACAGATATACGTTTGCTCTAAGCATTTCGTGGATAAAGTTGTACTAGTACAGCCATTTACTTATCCATACATTGTGGTATCATGGCCTAATCTCATAGGTCAGCAAAGACAAGTTTCCTGACTTGTTACAAGCTGCAGATCAGAATATATACATATGAACTTCCTAGTTCAGTTACACAACTACATGTTCTATACCTGTGAGAAGAAGAAGTTTCCACAACCTTTGTAAAAATAAAAGAAGTTTCCATAACATCATCAATCCCTAAGCAAACATATCAAACTGAACTCCTACAATTGAGAACTTTAGGCTATGTAACTCCATAAAAATGACAACTTTGGTACTCAAAACACCACCAATTTTTTAGGACGAGTTACAGTTAGAGAACTTCTAGTACATGCTTGTTATATCAATTCAAGTAACTCCAATTTTAGAAGATAGGTTCAAGTATACAACAACAACAACAACAACATACCCGGTGTAATCCCACAAGTGGGGTTTGGGGAGAGTAGAGTGTATGCAGACCTTACCCCTAACTTTGGGAGGTCGAGAGGTTATTTCCAATAGACCCTCGGATAGGTTCAAGNCGAGAGGTTATTTCCAATAGACCCTCGGATAGGTTCAAGTATCTGATGGATATTTAGCTGCTTATGTCTAGCTTGCAATGCTTAAGGCACTGAATTATGGAAGGTTGACTATGAAACAAGTAATTATTTCAACTTTAGGATTTATCGTCCCCCTCCCAAACACAAAACCTTCCATTAAACCCGTGCTATTTGTTACTGATTCTCCCTCCCTGTTTCACTCACACATAGACACACACAAGGACACACTATACATTTATTTCCTTTACTGCAAAGCCCAGCTTATGTCTAAAGCTATATTGCAATTGTCACTAAATTTGTATGTTTTTTCCCACAATTTTGCATGTATATTGCAAATTATAAGCTCTTAACCTTCATAGGTTGCTTTTCAAATGTACAGGAACCAAGAACTTTCAAGAAAATAATGTGATTATAATAGCTTTTTGCGTCAAAGCCTACCTCATCATTTATGAATTAAGTTTACGGAAGGAAGATAAAAATAAAAGAAACATTCCTATCCATGGTGAAGATAAGTGACAGACTAATTTTAGGCTGTGAGAGTAGAGCGTGAATACTCAAGCAAATGAATTACCATAGCATAACACATACGAAGTCCAAAATTACTAAAGACATGCTATCTAGAACTGCAGAGACTTATACTGCAAAGACGATATACAGCTACTCTATCCAGAATTGCAGTGCTTTAAAATGTTATCAACATGTTACATGAACTACTACCTCCCAATTCTGTTGTTAAGCTTGTCAATATGAAAGGATGGTTTTGCAGGAAGTGTCAACAAGGGAACTAGCGGAACATAGTCCCATGCAGCCATCAAAACAACTCAATGGCACATGGAAATGGACACCGCGAAAAGAATGTGAGGTGTTAATTGCAAAAGGAGGTGTAGAACTGCAATACGAACTCCATAAGGTAATAAAAAGACACAATTGAGGACAAACAGGCTGATGTGATGCTAGACATTTCAGCAAGAACATTATATTATGTTAGTACATACGTAGGTAAGCATTCTGACTGAAGTTCCCATGCAGTAACTAGCCATTCATCAATATATAAATATTTTTCTTTATAACCGTGATGTCCAGGCCAGCTTGCGCGCATCTCATCAATATATTAACAAGAGCCATAACCTACCCAATATACTCTACTCATAGATATTGACTCTAAAGCCATACCAAAAAGGATTTCATCTGATGGCAAAATGACCACCTAAAATGAAAATCAACAAAAATACCATTTACAATGGAAAAAATCAAAACAAAAACCCACATGCATCTTGTTCTAACATGACAGACCACATATAGTATCAGAAAACTCTTCTCTCTACTCAATAAAAACAAAAGGAAAAAACACTAGATCAGAACCAAGAACACAAGATCAAGAAAAAGTCAACCAAATATTCAGATCTTTATTGCATCAACAACACCATATTGCAATGTTACTATCATCAATAAAGCTTCAATGGATATTAGAAGAAAAAACCCAGTTTCCTATCATAAACCATAAACAGAAAATATGCAGAAAACCAATAAAGATAGCAACTTTACTCATTATTCCCCTTATCAATATGCATAACAATCTTTAAAATGCATACCTTTGACTTTAAAGTCCACATGCATTCAAGATTTTCACCATGTAGATCATTCCTAATCTTCCCAAACCAGCATATACACAATAACCAAAAAGGAAATTTGGAAATCAACAACAAAATGAAAGAAAACTACTGGGCCTACACAAAAGATCTGGCAAAGGTCAACCAAATATTCAGATCTTTATTGCATAATAATATCACTCTGTAAATGTTACTATCATCAACAGAACTTCCATGGATATTAGAAGAAAAAGCCCCAGTTTCCTATCACAACCCATAAGCAGAAAATAGGCAGAAACCCAATAAAGCTAGCAACTTTACTCACTATTCCCCTTATCAATATGCAAAATCACCTTAAAAAGACACACCTTTGACTTTAAAGTCCACATGCATTCAAGATTTTCACTATGTAGAACATTCTTTATCTAACCAGACCAGCATATACACAACACCCAAAAAGGAAATTTAGAAATCAAATAGCAAAATGAAACAACAAAACAAAAAAAGATCATGAAAACTATTGGGCAAACACATAAAAACAAATCGAATACTTAAACATGAAACAACAAAAGAAATTTAAATTTAAAAAAAAAACAAAAAAAGCTAAAATAAGAAAGAAAGAGAAGTGAATGGAGAGAAGGACCTGTGGAATCCACTAAAGTTTAAGATAAGAAATAAACACAAGAGTTGCTTGTTGGGATGAAATCAAGCATGTCTCCTTCCTTGAAACTCTCTCTCTCTCCTCTCTATTTCTCTCTCTAAAAAGAAATCCTTTTTTTTTTGCCTTGTATTAGATGGCATAAGAATCTCTGTGCATCTTCTTCCTGGCTATGATGTGTACAGTAAGATACTTTAATTTATTTTACTTTTTTTCTACTTTGGGAAATCAAATACTTTGACAAACAATTTACCTTTGTTCTCTTTCTGCATTAATTTAAAGTTCAAAACCACACCTTTTTTGGGATATTTCAAAATGTTTAAACTATCTAATTTTTTCAATTCAAGAATTCAAAATTTTTTAAGCTGTTAAATTTTCAATTTTGCATGATGATTGTATGATATAAATTGAATTATTAATATTTTAAATTTTGTATTAAATCAAAAGACTCATATAAAATGAAACAAAAAAGAGGTCTTCTTAAAAAAATATTAAACTGAAGCTATTTAAAAATTAAATGATGTGATGTTGTTATTGAACTTAAATTTTCATCTAGTATTATAATAT
>JACEIK010013672.1:8682-24759 GCA_018107945.1 Datura stramonium
GTAGCTCGACGATTCGTCGGCCATATTTCGTGAAACAAAATCTGGGTGCCATTGTGGCCCGATTACGGGTTGTGACAACGCCACCTATTGAGCTCTCAACAATGGTGGGTCGAATTTTGCATGATATGAGCTGAAAGGAAAGTGATCTGCCTATAAAGATGTCAATTTTCTACTGCAGTGGACTCCGGATCACCATGACAGATTTGCTATAGTGATCTCTGGCCGCTATAGCGGACTGCTTGGCACCAACCACAACTCAAACTTCAAATGGACCCCCAGAATTCATTCAGACTGCTGTGAATGCAAATCTTATATGTTTTTCAAGTGGAAACTACAATTCCGACTCAATGGAATCGATGAAACGACCATCAAAGGTCTTCTTGACAAGATGAACACCAAAATCAACACTTAAACTATATAAGGACAACTGCCCAAACGCCCTAAATGAGTCCAAAAGCCTTAGGACCCAAACCAAAGGTCCCACTAGCATGAAATCCATGTTTCGGAGCTAATGGAGTTGACAGAATTCTCATTTGAGATTGTTTACTAAAAATGTTGATCGAAGTCAACCATTTTGTCTCTAGAAACTCCAAAACTAGGAAATCTTTCCAAAACTCGCCTGAACACTTTAGAAATCATGCTACCCATCCCCCCAAGTCACAAAAGCAGTGTTGAAGCCATGGGGAAAGTTGAAATAAGATAAAATCACAATAGTAAGGAAATTACCAAGAGGATCATTACAACATCCTCTACTAAAAGAACTTTCGTCCTTGAAAGTTAAAGATCAGGAAGTACCTGGAGACTCGAAAAAGTGAGGATATCTAGCTTGCAAGTCAAGCTCAGTCTCCCAAGTAGCATCCGCGATCGGATGATACCTTCATTAAACCTTAATTAATAGAATATCCTTCGACCTTAACTTTCTAACCTGCCTGTCTAGGATAGCCATAGGCTCCTCCTTAAAAGCCAAGGACTCATCAAGCTGAACTGAATCCTATTGAAGCACAAGAGACTCATATGGAATGTATTGCCTCAACATAGACGCGTGGAAAATAGGGTGGAAACCTGAAAGAGCTAGAGGCGAAGCTAACTCATAAGCTACCTCTCCAATATGCTACAGATTCTCAAATGGACAGATGGACCTAGGGCTAAGTTTTCCCTTCTTCCGGAACCTCATCACGCCTTTCATGGGTGACATACGAAGGAAAAACCTACCTCCAACCATAAACTATAAGTCTCGAGCCCTCCGATCAGCACAACTTTTCTGCCTACTTGGAGCTGTACGGAGTCTCTCCTGAATCACACGAACTCTACCCAACAGTCACGCAACAAGTCAATGCCCCAAGGTCTAACCTTGAAAGCATCAAACCAACTCACTGGAGACCTACACCTCCTACACACAACATCTCGAATGGAGCCATATGAATAATCGTAGCTATTATTATACACGAACTCTTCCAAAACTAAGATTTGGTCCCATTGACCTTCGAAATCAATAGCGCATGACAGAAGCATATCCTCTGGGACCTAAATAGTATGCTCAGACTGACCATCAGTCTGTGGGTGAAAAGTTGTGCTAAGATCAACTTAGGTACCCAACTTTCTTGAATCAACCTATAAAACCACGATATAAATTGAGTAACATGATCCGAGATGATTGAAACAGGAACCCTGTGCAACGGAAAATCTCTCGAATGCAGATCTGAGCTAACCTCTCTGAACTATATAAAGTCTGAATGCGCAGAAAGTGAGCGGACTTTGTCAATCTATCAACAATGACCCATAGAGCATCAAATCTCTAAAATGTATATGTCACGCCTACCATGAAGTCCATAGCTATCCGCTTCCACTTCCCCTCAGGAACGGGCAGTATCTGAATCAATCACTTGGCATTTACTGCTCATACTTCACCTACTGACAATTCAAATACGTAGACACCAAATTTGAGAAATCTTGTT
The DNA here is from genome assembly GCA_018107945.1 of Datura stramonium. NCBI lineage: Eukaryota > Viridiplantae > Streptophyta > Magnoliopsida > Solanales > Solanaceae > Datura > Datura stramonium. The sequence goes on from JACEIK010013672.1 coordinate 10,638, forward strand.
TCACCCTACGCCACTAGTAATGTTGCCTCTAGTCATGGTACATCTTAGCTGGCCCCAAATTAATAGAATATCTAAAATAATGGGCTTCCTCCATAATCTTTCTAACCAAATCTCGAACTCTAGGGTTGGCGATACGACCCTCAATCCTTAAAACAACTTTGGATCTATGTTCACCTTCCTAGATTCTCCATTCAACACCTTATCTTGAATTATCCTCAACTTTACATCCTTAAACACTGAGCCTGAATCTGCTCTAAAAACATAGATCTAGCCTCCACACAAGTAAGAATTCGCCCCGATTTAGAAATATCATGTGTAACGAACCTGTTGGCTAAGGACTGGATGTCCAAAGCCAAAGGTCGCTCCTCTGCCACTAGGAATGTCAAACTCCCCATATAGCCAATAGTTACCCGAGTTGACCTTAAATCTTCATGAAATCACTACTCAGTCTGTTATAAGTTTGTGTTGACCCCTTCCACCTTTCACTCATGAATGTCACACCTTGTGTTGTCGTTGCTGAACTCAAAGGATGAAATCCACGAATTACCAACTCCGCACCAAAGATCTATAACTTTTGTCTTCTTTCTTTACATTTTTCAATTTATACTAATTACACAATTTTGATAGAAATTTATAGAATTTTTATATCCAAGTATCAAATATGTGAGCCCTTTGTGCTTATCCTTAACTTGTTTACCACTTTAAAATAGTAAACCCAAGGCGTAGGGCCTTATACCCCATATATCTAAATACCAAATAGTTGAGAACAACACCCAATTATGCCTTTAATAATTCCAAAGTAATAATTATCACAATTTGTAATACCCCGAAGGTTTCTACGACTAGATGAGAGAATTGGAAATGAGTTCAACAAAAAATCTGCATTCTTGCCTTAGTACGACTCAACCTAAGAGTCGTAAGTTGATAGTATGAGTCATGGGAAAACCCATGGACCAGGTTAGATAATTTTGTTCCCTAGACCACGAGTGCTCACTATGAGTCATAATATGTGGGTACTACCCATGATCAGGAGTTGTTGCAAGTCTTCGGGCTATCCAATGATTGGTGGTACGAGTGATGGTACGACTTGTAGAACTGTCTTACGGATCGTAGTAAGATTTGTGGAAATATTCAAAGGGTTGGAGGTTTTGAACCTGGTCAGTACGGGAGGATACCACAAGTCGTAAGAGGATTGTATGACTCATGGTATGATTCGTGACAACTAGAAGATTAATTTTTTATATGAATTCATTAAGGGTATTTTCGTAAATTCTAAGCTCCTACATCCTAAACTACGTTGTTTTAAGCCTTGAAAGGAGTGCACTAAGAGAGTTTAACCTATTCTACTTCACTCAACTCACATGCATGCAAGTTTAGAGGGTTCCATTGAAGATCAAACTTAGTAATCTTCTAAATTCTCCTCCAAATCTCTTGTGCTTTCCAAGTCCAACTAAGAATCAGATTACCAAGGTATGTAGGTCCATGAATAAGATTTTTCTTTCACTCTCATGCCCAAATTTCTCTTCAAGTTCATGAACTCAAGTGTTTAATCCTATGGGATATTATCCCAATTTTCGTGAAATTCTTCATGATTTATTCATAGGTCAATTCCTTTGATGTTTTAAATCACATTTTAAGATCTATCGGTAGATTGTATATTTAGTTTAGATCATTATATTATGGTTTCAAATTTTAGAAAAAACTATGCCCAATTATGCAAGTTTCATGAAAAGTCAAGTTTATGATTCAATTATGATTGTGGTTCTCTTAAGGCCTAATTTATGATGTACGACTTATGATATGATTTCCTACAAGCACTCTTCATAAATTTATGAATCTCAAGTATGATGATTTTTCATGCATGTATGTTCTTCGTGATTTATGAGTTTAAGATTTTAGCCGGCTCACGGGCCCTTTTTTCATGGCTAATAATGTATTTCAAGTATGATCAAGTATGTTATGATTTAACTAACCATGATTTCATGTATGATTTCAGGATAAGTATACGAGCCTTCATGTGCATGTTTTTGGGAGCAGTGTCTAGCACCGAATAGGCCCGACGTTTAGGTAAACTCTATGGTCTCAGTACTACGTGACAAGATAGATTTATATTCATGGACTCTACATATGTCCCATTAGTGATATCACGCTATGTACAACCCTTTCCTGGCAAGGCTGGGATTGTTCTGCCCACTAGAGCGATATAGTTGGGACATCATGTAAGCTCTATCATGACGGGGTCGGTTAATACGAATCCTCCCATTGTTCCCTATGTTTTATTCATGATCACGATTATGATACTTTTGCTCAAGTTATATTTTTACAAGCTTTCTCTTATGATTACGATTATGACTAGTTTATGAATGATTTTGAAAACCATGTGCCCTCATGTTTAAGCTACGATTATTACTTCATATTTTGAACTGTCCTACTCTCATCAACTCTTATGTATTTTATTAGTCCGTCTTGTTTACCTTTCATACTAATACATTCATACTGATCACATACTCTATGTTGTATCATTTCATGATACAAGTCCGAGAGATCAGACTCAACCGCGCCATTAGTCTTGCTTTCGTATTAGTTTTGCTAGTCCATGTTGGTGAGTCCTCATCTTCCAAGGACACTCAGTTTAGTTTGTTATTTTGTTATTTCAGTTACAGACTTTTGTTGAGCTAGTTGCGGGTATTGTCCCATTAGCTTATCAGTTATGTTGTAGGCTTTTCTGACAATTTGTAGAAACTAATCATGTTAATGTTGACTCGGTTTATGATTATTATGTGTGTAGACTTCCACTTATTCATGTTCAATTTATTAGTTTTCACTAATTTATGCTCTTTAGCCGCTATTCTCATGCCATAAGTCGATATAGAGCCATTCATGGTTCTAGATCCCGTGTCTCGATCAGGAGTCTTAATTCAGGTCATGTCAAACTTAGTATCAGAGCAAAGGTTCAGAGTTTACTAGGGTGTCTGAAAGCCGCGTTAAGTAGAGTCTCTTCCATGGGTGTGAAGCGTGCCATACTTATGGGGGAGAAGCTACAAGAAGATTTAGGAAATGTTCCTTCTTTCATGATCTATGTCTTCTAAGTCGTGCTATACACGTTTGCAGAATCATGCCTCCACGCCGTATGAATTGAAGAAGGAATAGGAATGAAAATGGCCAAGAAGATAGGACAGAGTTGAGCATCAACAAGCCCCGACAGCACCAGCAGGTCCCTTGCCCGAGCAAGTCTCTCATGCCAAGTTTAGGGCAGATTTTCAATTGTTGGCTTAGGCCTTGACCACTTAGGTCAATCAACAGGAAGTGGGTCATGTTCCCAGAATGGGAATTCAACGGTGTCTTGAGTTAGGGATTTCCTCAGGATGAATCCCCCTAAGTTTCTGGGTCGAGAGTGGATGAGGACCCACATGTGTTTCTGGAAGAGATTCAGAAGATTACCCAAATTATGAGGGTGACGGGAGAAGAGAGCGTAGACTTAGTCTCTTACCAGCTGAAGTGGGTTGCTTATATTTGGTACCATCAATGGAGGGACAGTAGAGCAGTGGGCACAGATCCCATGAGTTGGGAGATGTTCATGACATCCTTGTTGGACAAATTCTTCCCTAGGGAGTTGAGGGAGGAAAATGCGGTGGAGTTCATCAATTTGAGGCAAAATGATATGACTATCCAAGAGTACGCCTTGGAGTTCACCCGGTTGTCCAAATATGCGCCGGAGATAGTGGCAAATCAAAGAGCTTGCATGAATAGGTTTTTGTATGGGGTGTCAGATGCACTGGTCATAGAATGTAGGACTGCAATGTTGAATAGTGATCTTGGTATCTCCCGGTTGGTGATATACCCCCAACAAATTGAGTCGGATTAGATAAGGGAAAAGTAGAGGGAGGCCAAGAGGGCTAGCATAGGAAGCTTCGGATTCTCCGAATAAAAATCCAGTGGCGGACATTGTCAGCAGTCCCACTAGAGGTCATCGGCCCTGGCGCCGTCATCAGCCAATGCCCCATTTAGATTGCGGGGTGCTGGGAGGAGCAGGGAAACAAGTTCGAGGGGACAGAGGGACAACCACTAGAGCACACCTTTCTAGTCAGCGAAAAATATGGTAAGAACCACATAGGAGAGTTCTTAGTCGGATCAAATGTTTGGTTCGGATATGGAAAACCCGGGAACATGCGTAGGGAGTGTCCTTTGGTTAGACAGGGCGATAGCAAAGGTCGTGCCCAGACTACTAGTTAAGCCGTAGCTCCAGCAGAACGTCCTTCTCAATAGGGTACAACCTCTAGTCCAGGTGGTGGACAACGTTAGAATAGATTTTATGCCCTCTCATCATGTTACGAGCAGGAGGTCTCTCCAAATATAGTCTCTGGTATGTTACGAGTATTTCATCTTGATGTGTATGCATTGTTTGATCCAGGGGCTACCTTGTCTTTGTAGCTCCTTATATTTCTATTAGTTTTGAAATTAGTCCTGAAATTCTATCAGCGCCCTTCTCAGTCTCTATTCCAATTAGTCACTCAATTATAGCTCGATAGGTATATAGAAATTACCCTATCACAGTCCTTTAGAAAGTCACCTCAGCCGATCTAGTAGAGTTAGACATGACTGATTTTGATGTTATCTTTGATACCGATTGGTTGCATGCATGCTATGCCTTAGTGAATTGTAGAACTCATACGATAGAGTTTTGATTTCTGGGTGAGCTAGTCCTAGAATGGAAAGGTAGTTCAACTGTACCTGTAGGTCACTTTGTTTTCTACCTTAAGGCCAGAAAGATGATTTTCAAGGGTTGCATTTACCATTTAGTTCGGGTTAAGGATGTTACATTCGAAACCCCGACTCTTCAGTCTGTCCCTGTTGTGTGCAAGTATCAGAAGGTTTTGTTAGAGGATCTACCAGGAGTCCCTCCCATGTGGGAGATTGACTTTGGTATCGACCTTCTTCTTGATACGCAGCCTATATCCATTCCTCCATATAGAATGGATCTAGCCAAGATAAAGGAGTTGAAGCATCTTTTAAATAAAGGATTCATCAGACCTATCAAGTCCTCGTGGGGTGCACTAATTCTCTTTGTTCAAAAGGAGGATGGTTCTCTTTGAATGTGCATTGACTATCGGCAGTCGAACAGGGTCACCAATAAGAAGAAGTATCCCCTCCCCAGAATTGATGATTTGTTTGACCAACTTCAGGTGCTAAGTGCTTCTTAAAGATAGATGTTAGGTCCAGTTACCACCATGTCTGAGTTAGGGAGAGTGATATTACGAAGACAACTTTCAGAACTCAGTATGGTCGCTATGAGTTTCTAGTTACGTCTTTTGGACTAACGAATGATCCTGTAGATTTTATGGATTTGATGAACAGTGTGTTTAAGCCATACTTTAATATGTTCATGATTGGCTTCATAGAAGACATCCTCGTGTACTCTCTAAGCGAGGAGAAGCAATGCCACTCATTTGAGGATTATGCTACAGACTCTCAAGGATCGCTAGCTGTTTGCTAAATTCAGAAAGTGTGAGTTTTGGTTGGACTCAATAGCATTCTTGGGCCACGTGGTGTCAATTGAAGGTGTGTAGGTGGACTCTCAAAAGATAGAAGTTGTAAAGAATTGGTGTAGACCAATTAATCCTTCGGATATTATGAGTTTCTTGGGTTTTGCTATCTACTGTAGGAGGTTTGTTGAAGGATTTTCATCTATTTCAGCATCGTTGACTAAGATGACCCGAAATAAAGTCAAGTTTCAATGGTCGGATGCCTGTGAGAAGAGTTTTCAGGAGTTAAAGACTCAACTCACTTCAGCCCCAATATTGACCCTACCTGAGGGAACACATGGATTCATTGTGTCTTGTGATGCCTATAGGGTTGGTCTTGGGTGTGTGTTGTTGCAGCATGGTAAGGTCACTGCATATGCGTCTTGACAGCTTAAGACTCATGAGAAGAACTACCTAATCCATGACCAGGAATTAGCAGCGGTGGTATTCGCATTGAAGACTTAGAGGCACTATTTGTGTAGGATCCATATGGATGTGTTTATAGACCACAAGAGCCTATAGAATGTGTTCACCCAGAAGGATTTGAATTTGCGACAAAGGAGATGGTTAGAGCTGCTCAAGGACTATGACATGAGTGTCTTTTATCATCCGAACAAGGCCAATGTTGTGGTGGATTCCCTTAGTAGGCTTTCCATGGAGAGTATTTCTCATGTGGAATATGGAATGAAGGAGTTGGTGAAGGATGTGCATTAGCTTACATGACTAGGAGTTCCCGTTGTTGATTCGACGGATGGTGGCGTCATTATTCAGAATATTTCAGGATCTTCTTTGGTGACTGAGGTTAAGTCTAGGAAAGATGAGGATCCTCTTTTGGTAAAGTTTAAGGAAACTGTTCAGAATCAAAAGGTAGAGGTCTTCTCTTAAGGGGAAGATGGTGTACTTCGATATCAGGGTCATTTATGTGTTCTGAATGTCGATTACTTGAGAGAGTGGATGTTGCATGAGGCTCATGGTTTGCAGTATTCTATCCATCTAGGTTCCACCAAAATGTATTGTGACCTACGAGAATTCTATTGGTGGAATGACATGAAGAAGGACATAGCAGGGTTTGTGGCTAAGTGTCCGAATTATCAACAAGTGAAGGTAGAGCATCAGAAACAAGGAGGTGTGCTATGACACATCAGTATCCCCACCTGGAAGTGGGAAGAGATCAATATGGCTTTCATCACAGGGTTACCTCGTACACGTCGATAATATGACTCTATTTGGGTGATTATGGACAAGTTTACTAAAGCATCCCATTTTCTACTGGTTAATACTACTGACTCAGTGGAGGATTATGCTAAATTGTACATTCAAGGGTTAGTTTGGTTGCATGGAGTTCTCATGTCCATCATTTTAGATAGAGGTACTCAGTTTACCTTGCAGTTTTAGAGATTATTTCAGAAGGGACTTGGTACTCAGGTCAAGCTTAGCACAACTTTTCACCCACAGACAGATGGTCAAGCTGAGCGGACCATTCAGACTCTCAAGGATATGTTGAGAGCATGTGTGATTAACTTTAAAAGATAGTTGGGATGATCATTTACCTCTTATCAAGTTTTCCTACAACAACAACTACCACTCTAGTATTTAGATTTCTCCATTTAAGGCTCTTTATGGGCATAGATGTAGATTACCTATTGGTTGGTTTGAGGTAGGTGAGGCTACATTTATAGGGCCAGATTCAGTTCATGAGACTATGGAGAAAGTTCAGCTTGTATAGGAAAGGCTAAAAATAGCTAAGAGTCGTCAAAAGTCCTATGTTGATGTGAGGAGGAGAGAACTGGAGTTTGAAGTTGATGATTGGGTGTTTTTGAAGGTGTCTCCCATGAAGGGAGTGATGAGGTTCGCGAAGAAAGGAAAGCTTAGTCCCCCATATGTTGGTCCCTACAGGATTGTAAGACGTGTTGTCAAGGTGGCCTATGAGTTGGAGCTACCAGTGGAGTTGGCCTCGGTATATTCAGTTTTCCATGTATCATTGTTAAAGAAGTGCATTAGTAAACCGACTTTGGTTGTCTTGGTGAAGGGCTTAGGTGTGAAGGATAATCTTAGCTATGAGGAGGTACCAGTTGAGATCCTTGATCATCAGGTTCAGAAGCTGAGAAACAAAGAAGTAGCTTTAGTGAAATTCTTGTGGAGGAATCAGCTTGTTGAAGGAGCTACATGGAAAGACGAAGCAGATATGATGGCTAGATACCTGCATTTATTCCTTTTTGACTTAGTTCTAGCATGAGGTATCAGTTTTCTCCTTAATAGTCTATCCAGTTTCATGTTTAGTTCATGTCAGTTTCTTTTATGTCAGTACATGTATGTGTGATTCATGAATTCAGTTCACTCATGTATATCATTACGGAGTCAGTCACTCCATTAGTATTCAACTTCGGATGTTTAGTATTTGAGAATTAAGTTTCCTTCCCTAGTTTTTTAGTATGTTGAGCCTACATTCCAGGATGAGTGTTCCGAAGGGAAAGATATTGTAATACCCGAAGATTCATAAGACTAGATGAGAGGATTGGAAATGAGTTCAATAGAAAATATGCATTCTTGCCTCAGTACGACTCAACCTACGAGTCGTAGGTTGATTGTGCGGTTCGTAGGAAGATCCATGGATCAGGTTAGAGATATTTATTCCCCAGACCACTAGTCCCACTACGAGTAGTAGTATATGGGTACGACCCGTGATCAGGAGTCGTAGTAAGTCTTCAGGGCTATCCAGTGATTAGTGGTATGAGTGATGGTACGACTCATAGAACTGTGTTATGGATTGTAGTAAGATTTGTGGAAATATTCAGAGGGTTGGAGGTTTTGGGCCTGGTCAGTACGGGAGGATACTTTGTAAGAGGATTGTACAACTCGTGGTATGATTCATGACAGCTGACAGGTCAGTTTTTCCTGCGAATTCATTAAGGGTATTTTTGTAAATCGTAAGCTCCCAAGCCTTAAATTATGTTATTTTAAGCCCTGAAAGGAGTGTATTAAGGGTGTTTAACATATTCTAATTTATTCAACTCCCATGCATGCTTGTTTAGAGGGTTCCATTAAAGATCAAACTTAGCAATCCTCTAAATTCTCCTCCAAATCTCTTGGGCTTTCCAAGCCAAGCTAAGAATTAGATTACCCAGGTATGTAGGGCCATGAATGAGAGTTTTCTTTCACTCTCATGCCCAAATTTCTTCTCATGTTCATGAATTGAAATGTTGATTCAAGTGTATGATCCTATGGGGTTTTATTCCAATTTTTATGAAATTCTCCATGATTTATTCATGGGTCAATTCCCTTTATGTATCAAATCACATTTTAAGATCTATGGGTAGATGGTATATTTATTTTTGATTACTTATTATGCTTTCAAATTTTAGAAAAAACTATTTCCAATTATGCAATTTTCATGGAAAGTCAAGTTTATGATTCGATTATGATTGTGGTTCTTTTAAGGCCTAATTTATGATGTATGGCTTATGATATGATTTCCTACAAACACTCTTCATTAATTTATGAATCTCAAGTATGATGATTTCTCAGGCATGTATGTTCTTCATGATTTATGAGTTTATGATTTTGGCCGACTCACGGGCCCTTCTTTCATAGCTAATCATGTATTTCATGTATGGTCAAGTATGTTATGATTTAACTAGCCATGAATTTCATGTATGATTTCATGATTAGTATATGAGCCTTCGTGTGCATATTTTTGGGAGCAGTGTCTAGCACCGACTAAGCCCGACATTTAGGTAAACTCTATGGTCTCAGAACTATGTTCCAACATAGGTTTATATTCATGGAATCTAGGTGGGTCGCTGGACTCTTGGTGGGTCCTATTAGTGATATCACGCTATGTATGTCCCTTGCATGGCAAGCCTGGGACGACTCTGCCCACTAGAGCAATATAGTTGGTGCATCATGTAAGATATATCATGATGGTGTCGGTTAAGACGAGTCCTCCCATTGTTCCTTATGTGTTATGCATGGTCATGATTACGATGCTTTGGCTCAAGTTATGTTTTTATAAGGTTTCTCTTATGATTAGTTTATGAATGGTTTTGAAAACCTTGAGCCCTCATGTTTAAGCTATGATTATCACTTCATGTTTTGAACTGTCCTACTCTTATGTATTTTATTAGTCTATTTTTGTTTACCTTGCATACTCAATACATTCAAAGTACTGAACGTATACTCTATGCTGTATCGTTTCATGATATAGTTTCGAGAGATCAGACTCAGCCATTAGTCTTGCTTCCGTATTTGTTTTTGTAGCCGGTGTTGGTGAGTTCTCATCTTCTGAGGACACTCAATTTAGTTTTTTATTTTGTTATTTCAGTTACAGACTTTTATCGAGCTAGTTGGGGGTGTTGACTTATCAGTTCATCAGTTATGTTAGAGGCTTTTTCAAACAACGTGTAGAAACTCAGCTTGTCAACATTGACTCGGTTTATGATTATTACTTGTGTATACTTTCGCTTATTCATGTACAGTTTATCAGTTTTTCCTAATTTATGCTCTTTAGCCACTGTGTTCATGCCATGGGTTGATTTGAGCCATTCATGGTTCTAGATTCTGTGTCTCGATCTAGAGTCTCAGGTCGGGTCGTGACACAATTCATGTGCCCTATTTATGAACAAGTTCTTCCAAGTCATCCATAACCGACATTTCAAATCTGTTTATTTTACCAACTGATACGCCCATATAGTCATCTACCACAAATGTTGCCTCACTGCAGAAAACATGATTTATCATCCATACCATATAGATAACCCCCTTTACCTGATCAACTCTAGTCCATTCTCCTAAGGAACGCCATGTTATCATGCACTTTGGTACACCATAATTTATCCTCCTATTGATCTTATAATGTCAGCCATCTGAATTTGGACCTTACCAACTACCAAATTCAAACCACCATGGATCTTATCATAACCCTTAGCTAAAAGTATCCGTAGAATTTCTCCACTCAACAATTTACACCGAATATGATCAACACCTGATAATATCACCGTTATTTGAACAATGCCCAAGTAATCACGTTGTTCTGAATTTAAGTCCTCTTTTCTAAAGATGCACCCCTAACCTTCTAAAGAGAAATAGATACCTTTATCTTCATATTCCACAAATGTGTGATTCCATTTACAATCACTTTTACACTTATAACTTAAAAATCCTTCAAATCTACTCGAGGAGTGTTTCAAAATACCATAAGTCTTTGCATAAAAGCTAAGAGCAATCATAAGAGAAGTAATAAACTACAAATCTTGGATGTATGAAAGTCTTCCCTACCTTACTCAAATCTTTTAAACCGAAAACTTTTTAAAATTAGTTGCATCATTGATACATCACATCAAAAAATCTTCTCACTAAGAGTACCTATAAAGTCCGAAATAATACCTCAAACCACCAATGTATTGGTTTAAATCAAACTACATGACTAAGAACTCATAGTGGCTATAATGAGTCCTAAAGGCAGTTTTTGGAATGTCTTTAGTCCTGATCTCAAATCTACCTTAGAAAACACTGTTGCCCTCTATAGCTGATCAAACAAGTTATCAATCCACGTTATTGGATACCTGTTCTTAATGGTCACATTATGTAGCTATCTGTAGTCAATACACATATGCAAAGATCCATCTTTCTTCTTCACAAATAGAGCAAGAGCACCCTATAGAGATACGCTAGGTCTGATAAACCCCTTACCTAGAAGATCTTGAAGCTGCTCCTGTAGCTCCCTCAACTCAACTGATGTCATCTGATATAACAGAATAGAAATGGGATGAGCATATGACTCAACGTTAATGCTAAAGTAAATATCGCGATCAGGAAGAAGTCCAGGTATATCAGTAGGAAATACATCAGAATGCTTGCAAACCACAAGAACTGACTCAAGTGAAGGTGTGTCGGCACTAGTGTCACGAACATAAGTAAAATAAGCCAAACATCCCTTCCCTATCAATGGTCATGCCCTCAGAAATGATATAACTCCCCTAGGGACATGGCCATCAGTTCCCTTCCATACTATCTGTAATACCCTGAAAGTTCCTAAGACTAGACTCGAGATTTGAAATAAAAAATAGCAAAAAATATGAAATTTTTTCAGAAAGACTGGTTGTACGGGTCATTGATGGGATTAACGACCCGTTGAAGGTGCTCGTGGTGAGAATCTGTAGAGTAGGATGGGAAGTAACGGGTCTCAGGTCAACTCATTAGTTGAAGTAAGGGATCATTTGAATGAGTCTTTAGGAGGATGGTCTTGATAAAAAGGGGTTGGTACGAGTCATGGGATGACTCGTTGTTGGGAACAACGAGTCGTTGTAAGTGTCCATTAGGAGGAATCCCAGGATAAGAGCAGTGGTGATGACGGCTAGCAACGATGAGTCGTTGGAGCTTGTAAAGACTCATCCTATCCGATCGTGGTAGGAGACCTGAGACAGGAAACAAGGATGAGACAACGAGAGAAGCAACGACTTGTGGGAGCTTGTAACGATCCGTTGGACTAGTCGTGGTCACTGGCAGTGCAGATTTTTCAGGTTTCTCATTAAGGATATTTTAGACATTCCTAAGCCCTAAAGTCATAAACTATGTCATTTTAAGCTCAGTTAGTAGGGTTTTAAGGGGCATAAATCTATTCTAAGAATCTCCACTCCATGCATGCAACCTAGAGCCTTCCTTGAAGATCAAGTTTGAGGAATTCCATCAAATTCTCTCCAATTTCCTTTGGATCTTCAAGTGGGAGTGTGAAATCAATTTACCTAGTGTGTGAGGTTATGAATGGGAGTTTACTTTCATTCTCATTCCCTAAATTGTTCTCAATTCTATGGATTTCAATCTAGACTCAAATTTCATGATCTTATGGGGTTTATTCTAATTCTAGTGAAATTCTCTATGATCTATCTATGGGTCAATTCCCTTCATGTATCAAAGTATGTGTTATGATATTTGGGCAGATTTTATAGTTACTTTGATTATTAATTTATAGTTTCAACTTCTAATTAAACTATGCCCAATTATGCAATCTTCATGAAAACTCAAGATATGACTCTATTATGATTTTGATATCATCGAGTCTAAAATTATGATTTATGATTCATGTTATGATTTCTGTTCACGCACTCATCATGGATTTATGAATATCAAGTAAGAATGTTTTACAAGTATGCATGATTTTTCATGATTTATGGATTTATGACTCTTGGCCGATTCACAGGCCCTTATTCATGGCTAATCATGTATTTCAAGTGGGTTCCATTATGTTATTATTTATTTTTCCATGAACTTCATGAATGATTTTAAGATTACGACATGAGCCCTCATGTGAATATTTTTGGGAGTAGTGTCTAGCACCGAGTAGACCCAAAATTCAAAGGAAAACCCTGTGGTCTCAAAACTACGTGCCACCTTAGGTTTATATATATATTTATTATTGGATCCCTGTGATATCACCACGCATGCACGTCCACGTACCTAGCAAGTCGGGGACGGTCTTGAACACTTGGGAGAAATAGTGGGGCATCATGTAAGGCTCTATCATGATGGTGTCGGTTTAGATGAGTCCTCCCATTGTTCCTCATGATTTATGCATTGTTATGTTTATGGTACTTTGGCTCAAGTCATGTTTAATGAAGATTTTCTCCTATGATTATGATTATAACTGATTTGTGAACATTTTGAAAACCTTGAGCCCTATGTTTAGGTTATGATATTTATTTTATGATCATGTTGTCCTACTCTTATGAACTCTTATGTATTTTAACTGTCAGTTTTTATTTTCCTTGCAGATTCAGTATATTCCAAGTACTGACCGAATACTCTATGCTGTATCATTTCATGATACAGGTCCGAGGGATCAGTCTCAGCTGTATCATTAGCCCTGCTTCCTGCTCAGACCTTCCCAGCTAGTGTTGGTGAGCCCTCATCCTTCGAGGGTGTTCAATCATCTATAGTTTGTTATGTTCTTTCAGTTTCAAACTTCATCGAGCTAGTTGGGGGTGCTGTCCCATCACCTCATCAGTTATGTTAGAGGCTTTTCAGATATTATGTAGAAATCAGCTTGTCATTATTGATTTAGTTTTAGCTTGATATATATTTATATGCAGACTTCCACTTTATTATGTTGAGTTTATATGTTATGTTCATTCCATGAGTCAACTTGGAACCTCTCAGGGTTTCTCGTCCCGTGTCTCAATCTGGGTCTACATTCGGGTCATGACACTATCAGACGGATACCAGGCATAAACAAGGTAACAGTCTTGGCAAAACAATCCAAGACTGCATGATAAGGGGATAACCATCCATGTCTAGAATAACGTCAAATTCTACCATATCTAGGATAACAAGGTCTACCAAAGTGTCATACCCCAAGATAATTACCACACAAGACTGATACACATGATCCACTACTAAAGAATTACTTACGAGAATAGCTACATGCATAGGCACAGAAAATGGCTCACAAGATTGTTACACCCCGTAAAATTCTCAACACGTAGATGGCCTATTCGCATGTTGGTTAAAAGTTTTTGAATGCCATACATTCTAGGAAAAGGCCCGGGGAAAGACCGGATAAGAAATCTGTCGAACCATCGTGGAAGGAGCCAGGACAGAGCCCCTCC
>JACEIK010013674.1:5634-24748 GCA_018107945.1 Datura stramonium
AAATGGATAGTTAGAGGAATGGGTCCAGTCCCTGTGGGTTCGACATTCCGGTTCTTAAAAAGGGCCACTATATTACTTGCACGACCCGTACACTTGAGGGTTCACCACTTACCACATTATTTTGGAGCGAAGACTCCCAAATTTATATTCTATCTTGTGGTATTTTTTGAGTTAAGTTTTCCTATGTATAGCTTACCACATGGTTTTGGAGCAAAGGCTCCCAAGTATGTTTACAGCTTGTGGTTTGTTTTGAACTAATGCTTCTCATATGCATGATTTGATATTTGAGATGTATTTGATCATTGAGCTTCATTAATAGACGATGTTGAGCTTCATTATATACAATGTAGAGTATATGTTTGTTTTTGGGAGTAGTTTCCAGCACCGTGTAAGCTAAGGGTCGATCAGCCTATGCCTTAGAACTACGCGCCAACGATACTATCATAAATTATTAGGACCTTCCGCGTGAGCTATCCCTGGCCCTAATTTCCCATGAGCTTGATATTGATATCATGGTATCTTCCTTAACTTTGACAAGGTTTTGGACGGCTCTGCCCACTTGAGTTTAATTAGTCGGGACCACATAAGCTCTATCATGGTATGCCGGTTAAAAGATGAGTCTCCCATTGTTCCTAATAATTTAAAATATGCATATTGATTACTTATGAGATTTATGTAATTGCATGTTCTAAAGAAGGTTTGACTTAATGTTCAACTTTTACTTATAAATGTAAGAATTCAGCTTTGAGTCAATCGATTCAGTTATGATGTTATTAAGCAGGTTATATCATGTTATTAAGAGATCATGATTTCAGAAAGGATGCATGCAAGACCTACTCTCAGTTTACTAATGTTATGTTTTAATTAATGTATTGTCTATAAATGGTTTTTACTTACTTTAGCTGTTTTACTTACCTTGCATACTCGGTACATTCCACGTACTGACCGCATACTCTATGTTGTATCGTTTCTTGATACAGGACCCGGCTCTCAGGCTCAGCCCCGTTCTTAGTCATTTTTTTAGAGTTAGCACCTGGGTGGTTGGTGAGTCCTCATATTTTGGGGGCTAGACCCTCAGCTATCCTTATATATTTCATTTTCAGTATTGTTGAGTTAGTTAGGGTCTTGTCCCATCAACTTGTCATGTTTATAGGCTTTTCAGACTTATGTATGTATTCAGTTTCAGAAGATGTATTCTGATGTTATGGTTGACTTATACTTCCACTAAGTTTATTATGTTGGTTCTCTTGTTTGTTGATTGAGTTAGATGTATGCTTATGCCATGGGTCGACTTGGGCTCTCTCGGGGTCCTTATCCCATGTCGCGATTTGAGCCTCCATTCTGGTCGTGACAAACTTGGTATCAGAGCCATAGGTTTGAAGTGTCTTAGGGTTTCTGAATGCTTCGTTGAGTAGACTCTTTTTCATGCGTGTGAAGTGCGCCACACTTATGATGAAGAGACTATGAGATGTTTAGAAAATGTTCCCTTCTTTCGTGATCTATGTTGTGTGAAGAAAAGTCTTTCTATCCTTCTAATTCGTTTTATTCACAATTGCAGAATCATGGTTTCGCGAAGAATGAATGTAAGGAGGAATGAAGATGGTGAAGGCCACGAGGATGGCATGGTCATGGGCATCAGCCAACCCCACCAGTTCCGGAGCCCCAGGCACCGGAGCCAGCAACTAATGTTGAGTTTCGAGCCTCTATTCAGATGCTTGCGCAGTCCTTGACCGCTTAGGTCAATCAGCCGGCCGTTGCGCATGTTCCGCAAAATAGCAACGCAGTGGCGGCTCGAGTTAGAGACATCTTGAGGATGAAACCGCCGGAGTTCCTTAGGTCCAAGGTAGATGAGGACCCATACGAGTTCGTTGCTGAGATTTTCATGAGCACCCAAGTCATGGTGGTGAATGGGGTTGAGTGCACCGAGTTGGTCTGTTACTAGCTAAAAGGGGTCGCGCATATCTGGTTTTGCCAATGGAAGGATAGTAGGGTCACAAGAGCAGGTCCGATCACTTGGGAAGGGTTTCATGTTGCATTTCTTGACCGGTTCTTCCCTCGGGAGATGCGGACGAGTAGATTCTTCCATGGAGTAGCTGGCTACTTGGACAAGGATTATAGGACCGCTATTCTCTATCAGGATATGGATTTCCCACGGATAGTGTTGTACGCCCAACAGATGGAGGAGGCGCTTTTGAGAGAGAGGGAGGCCAAGAGGGCAAGGATCGAGGACCACAGATTCTCTCAGTATAGGTCCGGTGGTGGGCACCGACAGCAGACCCACTAGAGATCATCAGCACCAGCATCTTCAGCATTGAGTGTGCCATCCAGGACCAGACATGATCAGAGAGGGTGGGCATCAGCCTCGAGGGTTCATAGCAGTAGACCCGCAGATTCCAGCATCCCATTTGTCGCAGGTGTGGTCGAGGGAACACAGGCCAGTGTTTGGTAGGTTCAGGTGCTTGTTTCAGGTGTGGGAATCCCAGACACATGCTTAGAGAATGTCCAGCTGTGAGACAGGATCAGGTTGGGAGCCGAGGCCTAGCTTCTAGTTTAGCAACCCTTTCCACACGCACAGTACATCAGGGGGCATCTACTAGAAATCTGGTGGTCAACGTTAGAATAGATTCTATTCTTTAGCATACCGTTAGGAGCAGGAAGTCTTCCCGGATATAGTCACTGGTATGTTGAAATTTTTCCATATTGATGTATATGCGTTGCTAGATCTGGGGGCTACCTTGTCTTTTATGACACCTTATGTGGCTAGTAGCTTTGGATTCAATCCCGATGTCTTGACAGAACCTTTCTCAATTTCCACTCCAGTAGGTGACTCAGTTATAGCTCGACGGGTGTATGAGGTTGCCCAGTCTCGGTCCTTCATAATGTCACCTCGGCAGATTTGATAGAGTTAGCCATGACCTATTTTGATGTTATTCTTAGCATGGATTGGCTATTTGCATGCTACGCTTTAGTAAATTGTAGAACCCGGGCAGTGAAGTTGAGATTTCTAGGTGAGCCAGTCTTAGAATTGAAGGGTAGTTCAACTGTGCCTTTAGGTCATTTCATTTCCTACCTTAAGGCCAAGAAGATGATTTCTAAGGGTTCCATGTACCATCTAGTTAGGGTTAAGGATGTCGAGTCCGAGACCCTGACTATCCAGTCAGTTCCAGTAGTGCATGAGTATCTAGAGGTCTTTCTTGATTATTTGTCAGGTGTTCCTCTCAAGCGGGAGATTGATTTTGGTATTGACCTTCTTCCCAACACATAGCCTGTACCTATTCCTCCCTATAGATTGACTCCAGATGAGCTAAAAGAGTTGAAAGAGCAGTTGAAGGACTTGTTAGATAAGGGTTTCGTTAGACCGAGAAAGTATCCATGGAGTGCACCAGTTCTCTTTGTCCGATAGAAGGATGGTTCGCTTCGGATGTGCATTGACAATCGGCAATTGAACAAGTTCATCGTTAAGAACAGGTATCCCTTACCCAGGATCGATGATATTTTTGACTATCTTCAGGGTGTCAAGTGTTTATCAAAGACAGATCTCAGGTCTGGGTATCATCAGCTCAGAGTTCGGGAGAGTGATATCCCTGAAATAGCCTTCAGGATGCGGTATGGCTATTGTGAGTTTGTAGTTATGTCTTTTTGACTAACGAATGTTGTTGTAGCTTTCATGGACTTGATGAATAGGGTGTTCAATCAATATCTAGACATGTTCGTGATTGTGTTCATTGATGACGTCCTTATATACTCTCGGAGCGGGGAGGAGCATACTGCTCACTTGAGAGTAGTACTCCAGACTCTCAAGGATCACCAATTGTATTCCAAATTAAGCAAGTTTGAGTTTTTGTTGGACTCCATGGAATTTTTGGGCCATGTGGTATCGAGTGAGGGCACAAAGGTAGATTCTCAAAAAATCAAAGCGGTGAAGAATTGTCCCAAATCGGTTAATCCTTCCGATATTCAAAGTTTCTTGGGTTTAGCTGGCTACTATCAAAGGTTTGTTGAGGGTTTCTCATTTATTGCAGCACCTTTGACCAAGTTGACTAAGAAGAAGGTAAAGTTCCAATGGTCAAAGGCTGGTGAGGAAAGCTTCCAAGAGTTGAAGACTCGACTTAATTCAGTACCGGTGTTGACCCTACCCGAGGGTACCAATGGTTTTGTGGTGTATTGTGATGCTTCGAGAATCGGGCTCGAGTGTGTATTGATGCAACGAGGAAAAGTGATAGCATATGCCTCTAGGAAGTTTAAGATCCATAAGAAGAATTACCCGACCTATGATCAGGAATTGGTTGCGATGGTATTTGCATTGAAGATATGGAGACATTATTTATATGGAGTCCATGTGGATGTATTTACGGACCACAAGAGCTTACAATATGCGTTCACACAAAAAGACCTCAATCTACGACAAAGGAGGTGGTTAGAGCTACTCAAAGACTATGATATGAGTGTTCTTTACCATTCGGGGAAGACTAATGTCGTAGTGGACACACTTAATAGGCTCTCTATGGAGAGTTTGTCCCATGTGGATGAGGGAAAGAAGGAGCTGGTGAAATATGTCCATCGACTTGCAAGGTTGGGAGTTAGGTTGGTCGACTCTACCGATGGCGGTGTTGTTGTGCAAAACAGATCAAAATCGTCCTTGGTGACATATGTTAAAGCTAGACAAGATGAGGATCCGATATTGGTAAAGCTGAAAGAAGCCATTCGAAGTCAGAAAGTGGAGGTCTTCTCCCAACGGAAAGATGGTGTGCTGCAGTACCAGGGTCGCCTATGTGTTCAGGGTGTCGATGATTTGAGGAGTCAGATATTGCATGAGGCTTATAGATCCTGATACTCTATTCATCTAGGTGCCACCAAGATGTATCATGATTTGCAGGAAATATATTGGTGGAATGGAATGAAGAAGGATATTACAGAATTCGTAGCTAAGTGCTCGAACTGCCAACAAGTAAAGGTCGAGTATGAAAGGCCCAGGGGCGTACTTCAGGATATTAGCATTCCCACTTGGAAGTGGGAAGAGATTAATATGGATTTCATCACAGAACTACCTCGTACTCATCGACAATATGATTCTATTTGCGTTGTGGTATATAGGTTGACCAATGCTGCACATTTTCTGCCGGTCAAAACTACAGATTTGGTGAAGGATTATGCCAAACTGTGTATCCAGGAGTTGGTTTGATTGCATGGAGTTCCCCAGTCTATCATTTTAGATTGAGGTACTTAATTTACCTATCAGTTTTGAAAATCGATCCAAAAAGCGCTTGGTACACAAGTAAAACTCAGCACAGCATTTCATCCGTAAACGGATGGTCAAGTGGAGTGGACAATTCAGACCCTCTAGGACATATTGAGGGCATGCATGATTGTCTTCAAAGGTATTTGGGATGATAAATTTCCCATGATCGAGTTTTCTTACAATAACAGCTATCATTCCAGTATCCAAATGGCACCGTTCGAGGCTCTCTATGGGCGGAGATGTAGGTCACCCATTGGATGGTTTGAGGTTGGTGAGGTAGCAATTATAGGGCCAGACTCAATTCATGAGACAATGGAGAAGGTTCAATTGATAAGAGATAGGTTGAAAACTTCCCAGAGTCGTCAAAAGTCCTATGCAGACCTGAGAAGAAGAGAATTATAATTCGAAGTCGATGACTGGGTGTTTCTAAAGGTATCTCCCATGAAGGGAGTGACGCGGTTTGGAAAGAAAGGAAAACTCAGCCCTCGTTATGTTGGCCCCTACCAGATTGTTAAACGGGTTGGTAAGGTGGCATACGAGTTGGAGTTTCCCTCAGAGTTATCTTCCATGTATCCTGTGCTTCACGTATCGCTTTTGAAGAAGTGTTTGGGTGATTCAGCTTTAGTAGTCCCGGTGGACAGCATTGATGTAAAGGATAGCCTTAACTTTGAGGAGGTTATGGTGGAAATATTAGATCATCAGGTTCGGAAGCTAAGGAATAAGGAAGTAGCTTAAGTTAAGGTATTATGGAGGAATCAGCAAGTTAAAGGAGCTACGTGGGAAGACGAAGCGGATATGATGGCTAAATACCCACATTTATTCTCTACCAGCTCCATGGTAGCTTGAGGTATCAGTTTTGACCTAAAATTCTATTTAGTTTCATGTTCAGTTCATGCACGTAAGTTTCTTTTATGTATATGGGTATGTATGTGATTTGCGAATTCAGTTCAGCTATATATTTTTGAATCGGAGCTAGTTATTCCGTCAGTTTTCGGTTTAAATGATCAATATTTGATATATTTCTGCTTTTCTATGTTTTTTAAAACATTCGAGGATGAATTTTCCCAAGGGACAGATATTGTTATACCCCAGAATCCCAAAGATCGGACCCGGGAGTTGAAACGGGAAAAAAGTGGAAATTGTTACTGCAGACTTAGGACAAGTTATGAGACGACTTGTCAGGGCAGCCCACGAGTCGTCAGGTGAATCATGGGGAATGCCTAGGTTTTGAGAGGAGTCCTGGAGGAGTTGACACCCCACGGGCTAGACCACACCTCGTGGTCAGAACCCATGAGTCATTTGGTCAGTCGTGGGGAGGGAAAATAATTGGAGAAAAGAAAAGATCGGCAGTGTACCTAACGGGAGGCCCCACGAATCATTTTCAGCCCTAACAATTCGTGAGGTGAGTCGTTGGCAGGCTTGTAGTCAAAAGCTGAGAAGTGAGGCAGTGTACTTAAGGAGTGCTGACCACAAGTCGTGGTGACCCCTAACGAATCATGAAGTGACCCGTTATGAGACTAAGAGAACATATGATACAGTGAACTTGACGAGCGAAGTAATGAGTCGTGCCCTCCAGCAACAAGTCATCAGTTCTTCCATTAGGACCACCTGGCAATTATTTTTCTACGAATTATTAAGGGCCTTTTTGTAATTCCTAAGTTCCTAACGCCTAAACTACGACGTTTTGGGGTATGAATAATGACTTTTTATGGGGTTAAGTTCAAATTACCCATTTTCCCATTCATGCATGCAAAGTAGAGATGACCAAAGGGTGATTCAAGGTTTTCTTCTTGAATTCCTTTTATGGCATTCAAAGGAGTGTGAGATTCAGTCTTCGTCAGGTACGTAGAGTTATAAATGGGTGGTTTCTTCCACACCCATGCCCAATCCCTCTCTAAAAACTTTTAATCTCTGTGATTGATCTATGGGGTTTTTACCCAAATGCATGAATTATCTATTTCTACACAGATGTATGAGTTGATTATGATTTTATTATCGAATTGTGAAGCATGGGCTAATTTTATAATGATTTCAATTAAAATTGTCTTCCTATCCTTATGAATGATGAAGCCCATTGATGAGACGATCATGAAAAGTGAGATTTGTGAAGTATATGTGATAATGATGAGATGTTATGATGAAAAGCATGATTTGAAGCTACCCATATTTATGATTATATTTTCAATGAGAATTGAGTATATCTATGTATGATAAAGCTTTGGGAAATGCCCACATGTTAAGTTTAAATGATGATTTTCCCGAACTAAGCTTACCACATTGTTTTGGAGTGAAGACTCCCAAATTTATATTCTAGCTTGTGGTATGTTTTGAGTTAAGTCTTCCTATGCATAGCTTGCCACATGGTTTTGGAGAAAAGGCTCCCAAGTATGTTTTCAACTTGTGGTATGTTTTGAACTAAAGCTTGACATATGTATGATTTCATATTGAGATGTATTTTATCATTGAACTTCGTCAATAGACGATGTTGAGCTTCATTATATACGATGTAGTGTATATGCTTGTTTTTGAGAGTAGTGTCTAGCACCGAGTGGGCTAAGGGTCGATCAGCCTATGCCTCAAAACTATGCGCAAACATAGGTTGATACTATTATATCTTATTGGGACCTCCCTCGTGAGCTATCCCCAGCCCTAATGGCCCATGAGAGGGATATAAATATCATGGTAGCGTCCTTAGCTCTGACAAGGTTTTGGACGGCTCTGCCCACTTGAGTTTTATAGCCGGGACCACGTAAGCTCTATCGTGGTATGTCGGTTAAAAGATGAGTCTCCCATTGTTCCTCATGATTTCAGATATGCATATTCATTACTTATGAGATTTACGTAAATACCTGTTCTAAAGTAGGTTTGACTCAATGTTCAGCTTTTACTTATAAATGTCAGAATTCAGCTTTGAGTCAATCGATTTGGTTATGATGTTATGAAGCATGCTATATCATGTTATGAAGAGATCATGATTTCTTAAAGGATGCATGCAAGCCCTACTCTCCGTTTACTAATGTTATGTTTTAATTAAAGCATTGTCTTTAAATGGTTTTTACTTACTTTAGCGATTTTACTTACCTTGCATACTTGGTACATTCCACGTACTGACCTCATACTCTATGCTATATCGTTTCATGATACAGGACTCGGCTCTCAGGCTCAGCCCCGTTCTTAGTTAGTTTTTCAGAGTTAGCACCTACGTGGTTGGTGAGTCCTCATCTTTCGAGGGATAGACTTTCAACTTTCCTTATATTTTTCAGTTTCAATATTGTTGATTTAGTTTGGGTCTTGTCCCATCAACTTATCATTTTTAGAGTCTTTTTATACTTATGTATGTAATCAGTTTAGGAAGATGTATTCTAATGTTATGGTTGAGTTAGTCTTCGGCTAAGTTTATTATGTTGGTTCTTCTGTTTGTTGATTGAGTTAGATGTATGCTTATGTCATGGATCGACTTGGGGTCTCTGGGGGTCCCTTGTCCTTTGTCGCGATCTGGGCCTCCGTTTGGCTCGTGACATTCTCCTTCCCTCACTTTCCATGGCTTCATTCCTATCGAGCTTAGGAGCACAACTTCTATCATAATCATTATAGTGGGAACTGAACCCATTTGTGCATCCATCCCAATGGCTCCCATGATTACCACATAATGTACATCTATACCTATCATAGGAAGGAGAAGGTGCACTCATCTCCCTTCTAGGGGAATATTTGTAATCTTTCCAATAGTGTGGTCCTCTAAAATAGGAACAGGGGTCATCATAATAAAGTTTGCAACAAACAAACCTTCTTTCATTCCATGATTCCATTATACAACTACAAACAAACAAAAATAAAAACAAAAATAAAAACAAAACAAGATGTAAAACAAAAATGCAAAACTACTTCGAATAAATAAATAACTTATGGCTTATCACAACTCAATTTCCCTGTAATGGCTCCATTTTTGTCAATGTCCAAAATATACTCTTCATTACAAAAGATCATAAACAGTTTTTGTATAAACACAAATATCCCGACGAATGTCGGGGTTGAATCCCACAGAAAATTGAGTCGATAATTCAAGAGTTATAAACTAATTCAAACTATAACACGTAATTGTTCAAAATTTGAAAAGTAAAAGTGGCGGGAAATTAAGGGAATATAACTATCTAATTCTAAACTAAAACTAATCGGGGGGAATTCCAATTGAAGCAATCACAAGTGAGAGGCTAGGGGAATCCAATAGATGAGATCACAACTAAATTGCAAATTTCTTTAATTCCTTAGACTCAAAATTGTCATAGATAGCAGTGGATAATTCACATTCTCTAGTTTTTCAACCATAAAAATGTTTATGCCTTGGGGTCTTTCAAACCCCAAAGACAATTCAAGTTATCAACCACACAAGCTTGAGGAAGGACTAGTTATTTCTAGCCTTGACCTTTAATGGAGTGAAAATGTGGGTTTTAACTATTTCTAGCTTAATCCCACACACAAACGCTCCAATTTCTCTCTAATATCTTCTCACCCAATTTTCACCTTTCTCTTTCAAGCAAAAGCAAGAAAAGTAAAGCACAATTCATGTTTGCAAACCATCAATTTTGGCAATTATAACTGGGGAGAAGATAATATATCTATAATTTCAATAAGAATCCAAGAGAAATTTATCAAAACACAATCAAATTAACAAACCCACCATGAATATACCTCTAGCTAGCGAACTAGTCAAGCATATTTAAAGATAGAGAGAAGATACCAAGAGGATTCCCCTCACATTCAAAACATTAGTTTCACAAATTTTCTCCACAAGCTCTTACAACAATGGTGGAATTCCTCCAATATGGGTTAAAGAGAAAGAAGAAGAAAAGTTCTATCTAACTCTACAATTCTATGGTGAAAGAGTTCTACCAAAGAATTCTCTAAAAAAGATGAAGTCTAGATGAATGAATTATTGAATTGTTAAATGAATTAATGGTGTACAATGAAAGCCATGTAAATATCTGTACCTTCTTGTATACAACTTTTCCCAAATGCCTTGAGGCTTTTAGATGCTTTGGAGACCTTTTTACCCTTCATTAGATGGCCTCACCTATGAAGAACCAGCATTTAGCCAGTGCAAATCCGCAGAGCACCGTACCATAGCCGGTGGAAAACAATGGCTGGTAGGGAGAAGCGGCAACTCAGCCGCCGTTAAGCCACTGCCAAACGGCTAACCACCGGTTGGTTAGCCGGTCTAGGCAGTAAGTTTTTTTCACCCATGTTTTGCCCTTTCGGATCTGCATTTAGCCAATTCAGAGCATATCCTTACACCTCTTTTTGAGCTCAAATCCTCCATTATCTTTGGCCCATCTCTTTCATATCCTAACTCCTCAAATTTTATCTAAAACTCCATGTTCTTTGCTTGATTTCATGTTTTCTCTATTCATGTGAAGTACCTAAAAAGAATCAAAGAGAAAGACCATAAAATCCACATAAACGACTCGAAACTAGGCAAAAACTCATGCTTAGGATCCTAATGAGTTGGTAAATTTCCAACTCATCAATTATAAAAGCATTTGTAAAGATATTAGGGAGGCGTTAGTCACTAAAGCCAAATATTTATCCTACCCTTATCCCTAGCCTTCATTACGACCCACAATCCTAAGTGATTTTGAGTGAAGTTGCTCTACATTAGTGGCGAATTACACGAAGGAAAAGCCTATGGGTCGAGTTGTGTGCATGAACATTTATTTTGGAAGAGTGAGCATGATAATCTTTTTCTACAATCCCTTGTGTGTATGCATGATTTCATGAGATAGAAAAAGGATTCTCTCTTTTGTGAGTGACATCATTCCTTTTGAGGACACAATTGCATTAAGGTAAAGGTGTGTATAAGGCATGAGTAGTGCGATCTCTAAGGCAAACTTTAATGTGCAATGATTATGAATTGATATGCTATGTGTGCTTCATGGATAATCTATACCCTTGTTTTGCAAAATGAAAGCTCTTGTGAATTATTTCTTTGAATTGTGATGGCCTCTTGAAACTTTTCCATTTTTGTTTCTGGGGGAATTTGCTTCTCTTTTTTTTGTGAGTTGGTGAGAATTTTTGGGTTGTCATGAAGTAAGTGTTCACTGATGTATAAACTCATGTGGAGTGGCATTTTTTTCAACTGATAAGAATTGCATTACTTAAGGACATGAAATGATTCAAGTTTGGGGGTTTGATGAGTTGGTAATTTACCAGCTCATTAGGCTCTTAAAAATGAACTTTAGCTTAGTTTTCAAGTCATTTAGATGAATTTTATTCCCTTTTTTCCTTTTTATATGTAGACATCTGAGTTGAAGAAAAAGAGCAACAAGTGGAGTAACAAGAAGGATATCAAGTGAAAATCGACGCTCCACCGGAGGACAATGGCGAAACGTCGGCCATGCACAGGTGACCACTTCTTTGAGGAACAACTACAACCAGCGGTCGCGGACATCAATTGGAAACTCACGGGTTAAATTGCCTATAGGCGCCTGAACTTGCTAGACCAAGGAGGAAAGTAATCGACGTAGTGCGGTTAGAGGCCAACGAATCACCGAAGGCATCGCTGAATGCTACTAGAAATCACTGAAAGTGCATAAGATGACAGATGGAGGTTCGCGGAATGTAATCGGAAAACCAGCGGTGCTTTTGCAAGTGACAAAATGCCTGAACAAGGGCAATGGCGTCTAATGCTGAAAAGGAGGAGATTAGTTTCCCTATTTTTGTATATAGTCTAGAAGAAAGTATTCTGTACATATAATATCTTAAATTTAGCTTTTTGAACATTCATTTTTCTTTGGAAGAAAGTAGAACTCTATTGATGGAGATTGTTGAATATTGTTTTTCTTTTGTTCATGTTCTTCCTTAGCAAGGTATAACCATTGTTGCGGACATATTTTTGAATTTGATTTTGTTGCTCTTATTAATGAAATAAATGAGTTTTTTTTATTAAATATACTCCTTAGTTTCTTAACCATCAGTAGCTAAATCATCAACTGTCACGATTCGAACGGAGGCTCGTATCATAGACACAGGATAAGGGACCCCGAGAGACCCCAAGTTGACCCATGGCATAAGCATTCAACTAACTCATTTAATAAATATTAAGGAAACATAATTATAAACTCAGTGGAATTCAAACTTTATATAACAAGGAAATAAATATCTGAAGTTGAATACATGTCTAAGTCTAATAAGCCTCTAATCTGGACGAGCTGATGGGAAAACACCTCCAACTAGATCAAACGTACTGAAACTGAAAGGACATCTAAAACAACTGAAGGTCTATTCCTCGAAATATAAGGACTCCCCAAATAAGCAGGTGTTAACTCTAAACAGCGACTACGAACGGGGATGAACCTGAGAACCGGGTCCTACATCATGAAACGATGAAGCATAGAAAGTATGCGGTTAGTATATGGAATGTACCGAGTATGCAAGGTAAGTAAAATCACTTTAGTAAAGTAAATCATTTAAAACATTCATATCATACCATAATCTTTCAAGTATATTTATTAGGGCTACATGCATTCATTATGAAATAAAAATCTTATCATGACATAACCATGCTTAGCTTTACAACATCATGGTTGACTCATATGACTCAAAGATGAACATAACATTTACATCAAAAGCTGAACAATGTTTCAAACATTTCTTTTAGAACATGCATGCATAAAGTAATCATCATCATGAGAAATGAATATGAAAATCTGAATGATATAGACAATGGGAGACTTGTCACTTAACTGACATACCACGATAGAGCTTACGTGGTCCAAACTATCACACTTAAGTGGATAGAGCCATCCATAGCCTTGCCAGGGCGATGGATGATACCATGATATCGATATCAAACTTAAGGACCAATCGGGCCGGAGATAGCTCACAAGGGAGGTCCAAATAATATAATAGTATCAACCTACGTTGGCGCATAGTTTTGGGGCTAGGGTGATTGACCCTTAATCAGCTCGGTGCTAGACTCTTCTCCCAAAAACATGCAATTCTCTCCATCGTATATAAGAGGCTCAACATTATCTAATGACGATGCTCAATATGAAATCAAGAATAACTCAACATTGTATAAAATGAAGCTCAACATTGTCTATTGACAAAGATATATGAGGAAATCATGCATAGGTGCGACATCATATGAAAATAAAGCTCAACATTGTCCTTTGACAAAGCTCGATAATGACATACATATCAAATTATACATCCATGCATGTGAGAATCTTTATTTCAAAACATACCACAAGCTCAATCATAAGTGGGAGCATCTACTTCAAATTATGTGGTAAGCTGCATGTAGAAATATTTAACTCAACATACCACAAGCTAGAATTTATGAAAATTTGGGGAAAACTTCACTTAAACAATGTGGTAAGCTTATGTCGGGAAAATTATCACTTCATATCATCATGTGGGCATTGCCCAAAGATTTATCATACTAGGATCTACACATTTTATTTTGAAAACATCATAATCATGGCTAGCTTTAGAAACATGCTTTTCATCTTTAAATCTCATAATCATCATACAATCAACATCAATCTCTTCTTTCATGAACTTCTCATCCATGGGCATTCAATTTCATAAGTTAGAAATTACATTTTTTATTGAAAATAATTTAAAATCTGTCCAAGCTTCACAATTCAACAATATAACTATAATTTATTCATACCCATGTGTAGAGATTGAAGAATTATGCAATTGGGTAAAATCCTATACTTGGTCATAGACAATTTATCACATTTTATAGAAATTGGGCATGGGTGTGGAAGAAGACACCCATTCATAGCCTTACATACCTAGGAATGGTGAATTCTAACACCTTATAATAGCCCAAGCTGAAATTCCAATGGAAACTTTGAGATTTTGCCTTGAATCTCCTTTTTAAACCTTCAAACTTGCATGCATGGGAAGAATGACTTAGAATAGGTTCTCCCCCTGCTTAAAACCCACTAAAACGAGCCTTAAAAGACGTAGTATAAGTCTTAGGAACTTAGTGAATTATGAGAAGGCCCTTACTATTTCGCAGAAAATAATTTCCAGGTGACCCCAACGGGTGACCTGACCATTCGTCAGGACGGGCAACGATCCGATAGGTTGCTCGTCAAGTACACTGGATGACATGTCCATTGGGGCTCGTAACGGGGGACACAATGTCTTGTTCCTCGAGACCATGACTCGTGGTAACCTTCCATCATGTACACTGCCATAACATTCATGAAAAACCATTCTGCTTGATCACGACTCACCTCACGAGTCGTCGGGACTGGCCACAACTCGTGGTGTCCTATCCATTAGGTACAGCGGTTACTTCCTCCAATTTAATTCCAACATCACCCCACGAGTGACATGACGACTCGTGATGGATGACCACGAGTTGTTCTCTCCCTTGTGGGGACCTCAATTCTTCATTTACTCCAGGCCTTCCCACGAGTAACTTGACGACTCGTGGGGTCTCCTCATGAGTTGTCCCACGACTCGTCCTGTGCTACAACATCAATTCAACAATTTTCCCATTTCAACTCCTGGGTCTGATCTTTGAGCTTCTGGGGTATAACAATATCTCCCCCTTGGGAAAATTCGTCCTTGAATGTTAGAAACACACAAAAAATGTAGAAACATTTAATCATCATATGCAAATACTGATTATTAAAATCGATAACTGACGGAATGACTACCTTCGAAAAGATATACATAGTTGAACTGAATTCATACATCACATACATTTATCATAATAGAATTCAAACTTGCGCACATGAAATGAACATGGAAACTGATTAGATAATTAGGGCAAAATTGATACCTCAAGCTGTAACTAAGCTGGTAGGGAACATGTGGGGGTATTTAGCCATCATAGCCGCTTCGGCTTCCCACGTAGCTCCCTCAACATGATGGTTTCTCCACAACATCTTCACCGAAGCTACTTCTTTGTTCCTCAGCCTCCGAACCTGACGATCCAAGATTGTAACCGAAATTTCCTCGTAACTGAGGCTATCTCCCACACCAACACTTCCACTGGGACTACTAAAGATGGATCACCCAAGAACTTTTTCAAGAGCGATACATGAAAGACGGGATGAACTGAAGATAACTCTGATGGTAAGTCCAACTCATACGCTACCTTACCAACTCTTCTCATGACCCGGTAGGGACCAGTATAACGGGGACAGAGTTTTCCTTTCTTTCCGAATCGCATGACTCCCTTCATCAGAGATACCTTTAGAAATACCCAATCTTCCAGCTCAAACTCCATATCCCTTCTTCTCACATCCGTGTATGAATTTTGACTACTCTGAGCAGTTTTCAGCCTGTCCCTTACCAACTGAACCTTCACCATAGCCTCGTGCACCGAGTTTGTCCCTATCATAGCTTCCTCACCAACCTCAAACCATCCGATGGGCGATCTACATCTCCGCCCGTAAAGAGCCTCGACCGGTGCCATTTGGATACTGGAGTGATAACTGTTATTGTAAGCAAACTCGATTAAAGGCAAGTGATCATCCCAACTACCTTTAAAGTCCAACACACAAGCCCTCAACATGTCCTCGAGAGTTTGAATTGTCCGCTCCACCTGGCCATCTGTTTGCGGATATAATGTTGTGTTGAGCTTAACCTGAGTCCCAAGCCCTTTTCGGAAAGACCGCCAAAACTGAGAGGTAAAGTGAGTACCTCAATCTTAGATGATAGACAATGGCACTCCATGAAGTCGATCCAACTCCCAAATATAAAATTTGGCATACTTATCTGATGAATCTGTTGTTTTGACCGATAGAAAGTGTGCAGCCTTGGTCAACCTATCGACCACTACCCAAATGGAATCATACTATTGGAGAGTACGAGGTAGGCCGGTAATGAAGTCCATGTTGATCTCTTCCCACTTCCAAGTAGGAATGTCAATATACTACAATACGCCTCCAAGCCTTTGATGCTGAACTTTCACTTGCTGATAGTACGAGAATTTGTCTACAAATTCTGCAATATCCTACTTCATGTCGTTCCACCAATATATTTCCCGCAAGTCATGATACATCTTGGTATTACTTGGATGATAGAATAATTGGATCCATGTGCCTCATGCAATATCCAGTCCCTCAAATTATCGGCATCTGGAACACATAGACGACCCTGGTACTGTAGTACACCATCTCCCCCTTGGGAAAAAACCTCCACCTTTTGACTTCAAACGACTTCCTTCAACTTTACTAAAATCGAGTCCTCATCTTGTCTAGATTTGACATCAACCACCAAGGACGATTCTGATCCGTTTTGCACAACAATGCTGCGATCGGTCGTGTCTACCAATCTGACTCCCAACCTCGCAAGTCGATGGAGATCTTTCACCAACTCATTCTTTCCCTCATCCACATAGGACACACTCTCCATATAGAGTCTACTAAGTGCGTCCGCTACCACATTAACCTTACCCGGGTGGTAAAGGACACTGATATCATAATCCTTAAGTAGCTCCAACCACCTCCTTTGCCGAAGATTGAGGTCTTTTTGCAGGAACATATATTGCAAGTTCTTGTGATCCGTGAATCCATCCACGTGGACCCAATACAAGTAATGTCGCCATATCTTCAATGCAAACACCACCGCAGCCAATTCAAGATCATGGGTCGAGTAATTCTTTTCATGAACTTTCAACTGTCTCGAGGCATATGCTATCACTTTCCCATGTTGAATAAACACACACCTGTGTCCGACTCATGGAGCATCAAAATACACCACAAAACCATCAGCACCCTCAGGTAGGGTCAACATTGGTGCTGAAGTGAGTTGGGTCTTCCACTCTTGGAAGCTTTTCTCACAAGCCTCCGACCATTGAAACTTCACCTTCTTCTGAGTCAACTTAGTCAATGGTGCGGAAATAGATGAAAAAACCTCCATGAATCTCCGATAGTAACCCGCTAAGCCCAAAAAACTCTTGATATCTGATGGGTTCACCGGTCTAGGCCAGTTCTTTACCGCCTTGATCTTCTAAGAATCTAATTTTATTCCCTCACCTGGTACCACATGGCCTAGAAATTCCACCAAGTCCAACCAAAACTCACATTTACTAAATTCTACATACAACTGGCGATCCTTGAGGGTCTGAAGCACTATTCTCAAGTGAGCGGCATGCTCCTCCTCGATCTGAGAGTATATAAGGATGTCATCAATGAACACGATCACGAAAATGTCCAAATATGCCATGAACACCCTGTTCATTAGATACATAAAAGCTGCAGGGCATTGGTTATTCCAAAAGACATAACAACAAATTCATAGTGACCATACCGAATCCTGAAAGCGATTTTCGGGATATCACTCTCATGAACCCTGAGCTGGTGATACCCAGACCTGAGATCAATCTTGCAGAAACACTTGGCACCCTGAAGATGGTCAAACAAATCATCAATTCTGGCTAAAGGATACTTTTTCTTGACGGTGACCTTGTTCAATTACCAATAATCAATGCACATCTGAAGCGAAACTTCCTTCTTCCGGACAAATAACACTAGTGCACCCCATGGAGACTTACTCGGCCTAATAAAGCCCTTATCTAACAGGTCCTTCAACTGATCCTTCAACTCTTTCAGGTCAGCTAGAGCCATTATGTAAGGAAGAATAGATATAGGTTGCGTGTCGGGAAGAAGATCTATACCTAAATCAATCTCCCGCTCAGGAGGGACACTTGCCAAATCATCAAGGAAGACCTCTGGTTACTCACGTACTACTGGTGTCATGACCCAAAGGTACACCCGGATTGTAGACACGGGACAAGGAGCCCCGAGAGGCCCAAGTCGACCCATGGCATGAGCATTCATCTTATTCAATCACATGAGCGGAAGACTAACCATAAAGAACGGAATAATAACATAACATAAGGGAAAATTAGTACAAGACTCATACAATTCGGTGGAATACAACTTGTAGTCTGATAAGCCTCTAAAAATGAAAGGCGTATTGATGGGACAACTCCCCAACTAATCCAACATCTAGAAAATGAAAAGAATAATATAGAGTGTGAACATGTAGCTTTCGGAACACGAGGACTCACCAAGTGCGCTGAGAGCAAATCTGAATCTATCTAAGGGTGAGGATGAGCATGAGAACTAGGACCTGTATCATGAGACAATAAAAAATAGAAAGTATGTGGTCAGTACGTGGAATGTACTAAGTACGCAAGGTAAGTAAAACGAACATTTAAAAAATATATGAAATTTATATATGATCATAAGAGTAGGACGTCATGCTCATATTGTAAATCATAACATATCATATGGCTCAAGGTTTTAAAAACATTCGTAACATAACATAATCATAATCATAATAGAAGAGATTTACTTAACATGACTTGAGCCAAAGTACATAATAATAATATGCATAAATCATGAGGAATAGTGGAAGATTCTCTTAAACAACATACCCCATATTAGCACACATGAAGCCCGACGTGTAACCCTAGTCGATAGGGTGTTCGTACCTTGCCAAGGGTAGAACCATGAAAGTGTGATATGACCATGAAAAGGGCTATTTGGGCCAGGGACTAACATAAAAGGGGTCCCGACATACCTACGATGGCATGTAGTTCATGAGATCTGGGCTTAACCTGAGCCCTGAACCTTCTCGGTGTTAGATACTACTCCCAAAACTTATATAGTTCTCATAATAATACGTACATGAGTCTATGGGCTAGTTAAATCATGATAATCATAAACATGCTTGAACATATGCGATCTAGCCATGACATGAGGCCCGTGAGTCGGCCAAAAACATAATTTGTGATTAATAGGATTCATACATACTCATAAATCATGCGTATAGCTTGAAGTTCATAAAATCATAATGGATAACATAATAAATTCATAATTCAAAACATAATTCATG